>JAQQZX010000007.1:446584-462347 GCA_030068355.1 Notoglanidium maculatum | reverse complement strand
TAGTGAAGGCTACAGCAGGGGGAAGAGCTTTCTCTTACAAAGCCCCTCAATTATGGAACAGCCTTTCAATTAGTGTTTGGGACTCAGACACAGTCTTAGTGTTTAAATCTAGGCAGAAAACATATTTGTTTAGTCAAAGCTTTTTATTAATAGCTTTATTATCAGAAAAGGAGCAGATCTGGGGTTCTCAGACATATAATGCTTTGGTAAACTGGGATGTTAGGATGCTGTTACTCAGCACATGATATACACTGTTTCTTAACCATTGCGTGACAATGAACATGCCTACCAATCTGTTTTCAAACCCCCCCACCTTAAGTGGCATAGGATTTAAATTACCACAACTGGTCTTGCACTCAAATCTCCATCAGTGAATCAGTTGAAACAGAACAGATTTTATGTAAAAACTATGGTGAATTATGTGCCACACAACTGTATTTTTTGACCATATAACACACAGTTACAGAAGTGTGTTAGTTGTAATCACACTATCCAGTGTCACCAGATGTCACCTGAGGAAACTCACGCATGCACGGGGAGAACATGCGAACTCCACATAGAAAAGCACCCTGGGTGAACCAGGGATCGAACCCAGGACCTTCTTTCTGTGAGGCAACAGTGTTAACCACCACACCACTGTGCCGCCAAGTTAACGTATAATTTTATCCATAGAAAATCCACTCCTAGAAATAAGCAATGCCATTTTGTGAACCTAATTTCACAAACCTAGTGATTAAAATAACAGTCACAATAAGGACTTTTTATTGGCTTTAAATGTCATTCCATGGTTTTTTAAATGTATTTAAAACATAAATTTCAGTGTGACATATTATGGTTACATGAAACTGTGAGACAGCAGTGCTGGATTTAAAACTAGCCTTTGTTGGAGCCAATATAATGCAACAAAAAAAAATCTAAATAATCTCAATTTATGTTTAACCAAGACACACCTTGGTCACCAAACAAACTCCAATTCTGTCCAGATCAACTCCCATGCAACTATTTGAGTGGTTCTTAAGTCCATAGTTACAACTGAGCTGTAAATACTGATGTGAACTCCTCGCTACACACACATAACTCCACTCACACACCAGTCTGAATAGTATTTTCACTGCAACCCCTTAACTTCTGCCCCACATATGGCAGTGCACCTCTCTATGTTTATTACCACCAACAGTGAGAAACAGCAGATCACGTATCTTTTTCACTAACACAATAATACTAAATTTAGTAATGGATCAAATATGTGAGCTGCTTTCACCCAAGGTGTGCTTTAATGCACTTTCTATGATAGAGTTGACCAATAGCAAACTAAAAAAACAATCAAAGGATTATACACACTATCCATTTCTGTAACTCCTTGAGGGGATGGGAATGGGAAAGAGGATGTGTTTGACATAGCAGGGGTTTTTTATAGGCTATAGAAATCCTTCACATTCCTTGTTGATATCAGTCAGCTACACTGAGAGGATTTTAATGATTTATGAAGTCTTCAGAAGTTTCATAATGTGAGATTTTCATCAGTGGATGGAATTAATACTGTACATGAACCTAAATAATTATTATTAATGCAGGCATGTGGTCAAGAAACAATAAGAACATTCACATACAAAACATCTTACATAACTTACTGAGTTCCAAAAAAAACCAAAAAAACACTGGCTCGAAAAGAAAGTGTCCTTAATGTTTTAGTCAATCAGATACTGTCAGCTAAACAGAGTATCAGTACAAAAGGAGCTTAAAACAATCAATTTCCTATCCTATTATTTTAAGTCATTACAATTCAAATGGATGTGCCTTCTGTCTATTACTACTAAAGCTTCATTAATGTGGAATAATCAAGTATAAAGTATTTTCCCACTACAATTTAACTTTTTTTCTTGTTGGTGGTTTGTTTGTGCTGACATAAAATGAACATAATAATCTAAAATGAAATAATAAGCATAAATATTACATGCACAGCAACTTTCAACTGAACATTTCAACCAGTAGCCCAACTTTTACAGTGCATGCTCTGATGATGGTCAATATTCAAAAGTACTGTCACATGCAAATCGAATTAGATTAATAAACCTTTAATGGGCTGTTTATAATAATCTGATCTGAGTGGAGCAGCTGGGGTATGCATGTGACGCACGTGAAGTCACGTTTATGGTGTTTGAAAAGAAGTGGACTGTCAGAGGATGATGTAAAAAACGACCGCTTCATAGTCTTTTTTGAATCTTGAGACTGTGGAAATGTTTAAAACAACTGATCAGAAGATCTGAGGAGGAGCAGGAAGAGTCAGAGATATACTAGAAGCTGTGGCATGTAAACCTTCAACCAGTTCCTCCAGCTTCAACTTTCCTGTCTCTACACTTTTAAACACATCCTATTTGTCCAGGTGCGTATTTAGCTCCAGCTTGTGTGTTTAGTCACTCAAACCTGTCTTAGGTGGACATACTCTTGAACAAAACTCTTATTTCACAGTGACTGAGTAAATACATGAAGCCTAACATCCTAGGGGAATGAGCTCCATTCAGGATATAGGGAATGAAAGCAAAAAGCTTTGACTGCGTAATTCAAATACACACATGGATGATTGATGTGCTGAGCTGACATGTGCTAATACATATTAAGATGAGTAAAAGAGAGCTAGAGTGAGGAACTCTTTTATGTAAAGGTTACTTTCGTACCATTATAAGATGAATAAATATGTACAGAGGGATAGGACAGAGGGAGGATGCCTGCACGCTGCCAAATTAAGGCATGCATGAACTGTATCATGACGCTGGGCTTTTTTTGTCATTTATCATTCAGTAAAAGACCAATCAGACCCATATCTTTAAAAACAACAAGTGGATTAGCATCTACTGTAAGACCTACTGGAGTAACTAGAAAAATAATTCAGTCCTGAAAATTTGTTCACGAGAGATTTATTAGACAATCTATGCATATGATATGCTGTGAAAAAATGTTCGATAATGTAAGACTAGGAAAGTATGATGAAACACAAAACCTTTCATTTATTTCATTTAAGGGTTATGCAACTCCTAAATCACTTGTGAAAAAGTAACATCTGCCAACCTAAACCTAATAGTTGGTTGTGCCAACAACTGCAACCAAACATTTCTGATAACTGGAGACTGTTAGGTCTTTCACATCGCTGTGGAGGAATTTTGGCCCACGCTTCTTTGCAGAATTGCTATAATTCAGCCACATCGACAGGCTTTCAAGCAAAAACTGCAGCTGCCACAGCATCTCAAGTCAGAACTTGGACACTCCAAATCCTTTATTTTCTTTCTTTTGAGTCATTCAGAGGTGGCTTTTGCACTTCTGATTGTTGTCATGCTGCGTAACCTGATGGGTTGAGGATGGACATAGTCTGGCCATTTTTGTTCAGGATTATGGATATGATGTTCTTAATGTGGAATGCTTTGTTAGTCTTAAGGCAGATGTAACAGACACCGTGTTCTCCAAAAACTTTGACTTCTGACTCATCAGTCCACAGAACATCATATCAAAAAGCTTTGGGATCATCAAGGTGTTTTTTGGCAAACATGAAAGAGCATTTATGTTTGTCTTGGTTAGCAGTGACACAGTAACCTTGCAGTTCTCGCATGGATATCATTGATGCCTGGTCTCTTTCTAATAGTGGCATCATGAACTCTGACCTCATCTAATTCTCTAATTCCTACCTCTAATCCTACTCACCTGAGGTGAGCTCAAGCTTTCAAACATTCAGTGTTAAAAGAGTTAAAAGAGTTGCAAGTCATCAACACACCGGGTCTTGCTACCGGTTAAACAATCATGACAGCTAAAAATGTGTGGTTTTGAAAATGATAGAAATGAAATTGAATGAGGTCTTTACGCAGTGTGTCTGTGTGCATTGGGCTTTAGTTTTAATCGAGGTTGTGCTATTGACCAGTTAAGCTGTGCATGTGTTCCACAATCATTGGTGTATTCATGCACTTAGCCTAATTGTCTTATTGTTTATAATGTTAGCAAGCTAATTTTGTTTATAATTTGTTTAGAATGTTAGCGATGCACCTTTTTTTGTAGAAGGAAAACATTATGCACTTATCATGATGGAGTTTTTACATTGTGGATTATTTTGCGATCTCACATGTCATACAGATCAATCAATTATGAATTGGAAGCAACTGACATTGCAGGGGGTTTTGCAAATTTTACTCGCTGATTACAATCCATGTTCATCAATAAGGTGAGAGCCAGTCCCATTATTAACCCTAATATTCTCCAATCAATTGAAAAGCAGGAGTGGTACAGAGTGATCACGCAGGTGAATCGAAGCGGTTTTTGGGACTCAAACGCCCCCCTGGAGTGGTCCGGATTACCAAGTAGGAGTACACCAGTGAAAAGAAGGTCATGTTTTACTGTTTCTGTACTGAACAGGCTGCTACTTTTTTCCCTTTGGCAATAAATCATATATTGTTTAAGATATGAAAAAGAGATTTTCTCTGAATGACAGGTGGCACTAATGCAGAATATATCAGCTACTTAAACACAACAGCTCACATTAGCTGGCTTGTGGCTTGTGTAACAGTTCATCAGTTCAAATAAATGAAAACTAAGGTAAAGTGATATTAAAGTTTTATGACAAAGCTTAATGTCTTCTCATATATAAGACAAGTTTTTAAGGTTTTTTTTTTGCATGTAAATATGTTATATTTTACTGTCACTGTAACCACAAATGGTCTCCTGACAAATAACTCATCAACGGCGATGTCAAGTGATACTGATTTTTAAAAAGCTTTTTTTTCTACCATTTACTAGTAGAATTCTATCAAGCATGATCAAAATCTCTTTTTTTTTAAACATAAGTTTCACTAGATGCATTTTCACACAAATGAGCTGCGACATGTTGAATGCTAATGTTTATTAGGTTTTAAGCATCAGAAAGGAATTACAGAAAAAAGCTGATGACATTTCTTCAGTCGTCACAATTATTTAAATGATTCATTAGTTGATTCATGTAAATAGAGTCATAAATAGATTAACATTAAAGAAAGTTAAGGCTGTTCTACATTTGATCACCGACGCCTACGCCGCTGCCGGACGGGAGGGATCTCCTTCAGTGTGCACTCTCTCTCATAGCAGCTGCACTTCTCAACATAGACGTATGTGTGGGTGAATTTGGATCCGTCTGGACAGACGAATTCTGCTTCCTTCTTGCTGGTGGACACTTCCTGACAGCAGGAGCACGAGTGCTCGAACGTGTTGGCTGCCATGGAGTAGCTGAGGAGTGGAGAGAGAAAGTGGATCATTTTATTTTGAGGTTCTGGGGAATTTCAGTCTCAATGTAGTGGTGAAATGAAAACAGCCATAATCATGTGGTCATAAGCTGATAGGAGGTTAGTGCAAGATCATCATCACCTATGTAGCATTAAAAGCTGATACAGATGTTATACTTGAGAAGATTCTAATAAAAGTATTTTTTTTGCTCAAATCATTTTCTCTCAATAGTCACACAAGACGCATTGTGTAGCTCGGGCACTGCCTTTTCACGTGACAGAAGTAGAAAACTCAAGCTTACATGGAAGAAGTGACACAAGAGCCTTCACAAGCCGTCAGCTCCACTGGTTTTGCAGTCTTGCAGCCTTTGCTCTCCAGATAAGTGGAGCTCTTGGTGAGGCTGCATGTCCTGTTCTTCAGCGTGCCTTAAAAAATTCCGTTTATTTAGTTTCAATTCACTTCTTGGATTGGATTTGCTCACTTATATGTTAGATTGGATATAAAAAGGCTACCAAATGTCTATACTTACAGGTAGGGCAGCAATCGACAGTGACTTCTGTTCCCTGTGTAAAGAAAAGGAGAAAGGGCTAAAATACAAACAACACCGTGGAAACATCGTTCTGTGTATCGTGTAGGATCGATGTAGGCATCGTGTAGGATCTAAAATGTTGTTACAGTGATGAACAATGCTGCAACTGAGCACATCATTACCCGTATCTACATTTTAGGTTTCTTTCTATATAATTATGTCCCTGCTTATGATGTTACTGGTGGGATTGTTATGTGTTTTATGGCTGTGGCAACTCACAGGAACACAATCAGCTTCATTGAATGGTGAACAAACATGCTGGGTCTTTACAGGAGTGTACTTTGTCCCCTCTTTCACACAGTTGTAAGTCACACACTTGTCATTAGGTGGAGTCCAGGTATCACCAGGCTGAATAAACACAGAAGAGGCGTTACTGAAAAATTTTACAATGGGAAAAGACTCTGCCCTGCCTTCTGCCCGAGCACCCAGTGTCCTGCTTCCCTCTTCTCTTGTGTTCTCACTGAACTTGGGGCTTAATACTAAACCATGTTATTTGGTGCAACAATATACTGTACATCTTTTGTGATTTGTAATTCTGAGCATTTACTGTATTTTCATGCCAGGCTATGATTGAACTTATGTTCAACTAATTTAATAAATGATTTGATTTCTGGTTTAAGGCCTAACTTGACTTGGATCTTGACTGACCTCCTACTCATCAAACTTGAGTCTTGATTGACTTGATGTGCATTTGAGATTAAATATAGAGTCACTGAAAGGACACAGTGAATAATTTTTTAGCACTACCCATTATGATCAAATCCAGATCAAATACTCTCAGGTGAGCGCAACATCTTATTACACGTGAATAAAAATAGTTTTCTTAGATTTGCTAGATAAATTAAATTAGATGAAATAAATTAGCTAATTATTTTCTTTTATATGGTGAAGAAAATATTCTCTGAGGTTCAGAGAGAGTTAGCTTTTTGCACCCATTTTCATGCAATTAGGACATGTTCTGCCTGAGAAACAATTAATGTTATGTTGAAAACATTTTGGGTTTTTTTTTATGGGTTTTGTAATTATATATTTAAACATTCACTGGTAGGCTTGCAAAGTAGATTTCTCTCATACATGACCATCCTGATCCTGTTCTAAATATTAGGTCTGTTTCTACTTTACTGTTTACTGTATGTTTTTGTGCTCTTGGATCAGTCTATTCATAATCATAGATACTCTTAATGACAATATATTTAATAATATGAGACCAGATAGTGAGATTAGAAGCCATATTATATAGTCAAGCTGTAAGTTTTGCTGAAAACCTGCCTCGCCTCAGTGTTGCTGGTAATAATAATAATAATAATAATAAATGTGGGATAGAGACCTACTAAAATTACATACACAGTTTTTATTTGGGTGAAAACCCTGCCTAGTTGTTATGACCTGAGTGTCTGTTAATATGAGATCGATGTATCTCTTGCTTTTTTTTTTACATTCTACTATGCTATGATACTATGATGTTATACAATAAAGTAATTTCCGCAGATTGACCATCGCCACAGGTGCACCGGACATGTGATAAGATACTTCATATTTATACTTTCGTATTCTTTTTATTCATTAAAAATTCACCTTGATGATTTGAGTTGTGTTTCCATTTGTAACCACACAGCCGATCGGCACACATGTTCCACAGCACTCTCCAGGAACGGGCTGGTACACATAGCCCTGAACAACGTAAAATCAACAAAGTCAGCCGATCGCTATGAAATTAGAATCATGAAAATTGTAGGTTAACAGGCACTGATTTGCAGTCTATAAACTAGCAAAAATGCTTTATTTAATAATTTGATAACATTTAACAACATTTACACAATTGTATGCAATATGTAGTTATTCTCATGACACACGTTGTTGTTGTTGTTGTTGTTACCATTCGCTATAATAAGACATTCCCAAATGGTGAATTTCAGGCTACTCACCAGTGGACATTGTGTGATGCACGTAATAGGACTGCATGTGATTTTGTGTAGTTCATTCGGGGAATCCACTTCATCTGTACATACACACTGCTGACATTTTTCCATAGGAACAGCAACACCATACTACAAGACAAGCAGAAAATTGACTGAAAAACTAAAAGGATAAAATAAATCTCTGTATTACATCTACAAACTAAGCGTAAGTAATGGAAACTTTACATCCTCCTGAAGGGACAATTATTCATCTGTGACTATGACAATATCATGAAGAAACAGGATATACAAGCATGATACTCAACCCCTTAAATGTTTCCATACTTACCGTTATAACATGGAACTGAAAAGAACTTTATTAGAATTATGGGTCATAACGCTACATGAAACAGCTCATACACAGGCTTCGGTTCTAAAAAAATAAATATACCAAACTTAAGTTCATTATTTAAAAATAAATAATGATTAATAATTTAAAATTGGAAAGAATATGGTGACTAGTGGAGAATGTCCACTAAAATTCAGTGACTGGGTAAAAAGGGAATTAGTCAGAGAAGAGACCCAGAGAGCCAACGCTAACTCTGAAGGAGCTTGAGAGATCCAGAACTCAGACACGACAAACTGCTTTACAGTAGAACCACAACATGGATACTGTACAAAGCTGACGAGTGACAAGCTACTGTATATGAAACATTGACAAAACATGTAAAAAAATGTTTCTCTGATGTGATGGGACAAATAATTGAACTTTTTAGCCTTGGCACAAAGCACTGTGATGAAATGGGTGATGAAACCCAAAAAAGCTCACATCCTGGAGATCACCACCTGCTCAGTGACGCATGATGATCGCGTTCTGTGTAATGCCCTCCTCATCGATAGACTCCGTCTAGGCAGAGTCACTGAGCCATATTCTTGCTACATTTTAATAAAGGATATAACGGTGTTCCAGGGGATGGTCAAAGTTTGCTTTTATAACTTAACCCTGATTGATTCACAGTGCTCTGCAGTGGGAAGGTTGTGCAAATCAAACAAATTAATGTGGTACACCTGATACCTGATACCCATTTGTGCTAGGTATATAAACAAGCTCTGCCTTTCTCTCTCTCTCTCTCTCTCTCTTTCTCTCTCTCTCTCTCTCTTTCGCTCTCTCATCCCCCCAACCACCACCCCAGCCCCGACCCCCACATTTCCCTGTACAGACTTCCTTTAAACATGCCACATGTGGTTACTACTTTTGCAATCGCATTTGTAAATAATTTTGTAAGCTGTATTGATCTGAGAGTGATTTTGTCAACTATATTGATTGAATGTGTTTTAAGAGGCTGCCAAAATCACTGCCATCTGTATAGTTTGGAGTATAGAGAATATATATCTTATTTCTTGGTCAGTTCTTACAGTTCTTACCTTATATACCGTGTCATTGAACACACAGACAGGTTCAGGCACTGTGTAAAGAGAAAGAACAGATTTTTAATGCATTTTTTTCTAACTATGTGGAGCATTTCTTGGTAGCGATGCATGCATGCTGATCCACACTCACCACAGGTGTGAAATGAACAGCAGTGTCCTTGTTCAACATGTAGAGTGAATCCAAGAGGGCAAGATTTTTTCTCAATTGGACAAAGACTGATATTACACACTGTAGAAGAATATAATATAATACAAGAACATAAGTGATGCATATAATAACGGATTGGCTTAGTAGCATTTTGTGATTATGAAAGTGCTTATGTGAGACATGACATGTAGCATATTTTTGCATTATACATTCTTTGTAATGTAAATGTCACACTACATTTTAGTCTATATTTTAAACCCATGCTGAATTATGGGATAAGACATGCTGAAATGTAAGTGATTAAATTTTTTAAACTCACCACAGATTTCATATTGGCAGCAACCCACAGTCTGATTAACCTTCATCTGACCGGGTTCATTACAGTTAACAGGCTCGTGTGCAGGACATGTTAAATGCTTGCAGCTCATTGTCAGACTCTTCACTTCACATGTGCAGTTCACACAATCGAAGATCACGCTCTCATTGGGCTTAAAAGAATAAATAAATTGTACATTATTTTCTTATCGCTCTTTGACCTTAAGGGAATTAGGCGTTGAGCTTAAATACAGTAACAGTTCTAATAACAAATTCTATTATTTATAAAATAGCTAAAATTTGGCATCTGGATCTGCTTTCCTTTACCTTTATGAGTCGTCCATCATACTTGCAATAGTCTGGTACTTTGAAGATAAAAGAAATACAATTACTATTTAAGTCAGCACTATCTATTTAAACAAGTACACAGGAGACCTACAGACAGATGACAAATTAAAGGCAAAACTAACATAAAGTGCCTTAGTAAGGTGCTGGGCCCCCATGCCATTAGCCACCAGAACAGCTCCTATGCAGCTTGGTACAGATTGTACAAATCTGGAACTGTGCTGGAGGGCTGAACACCATTCCTCTTAAAGATATTTTCTTTATTGGTGTGTTGATGATGGTAGTGGAGAGTGCAATCTAACATGCCAGTCCAAAATTTCTGATAGCTGTATAATTGGGTAAAGATCTGGGGACTGTGAAGGTCATAGCATAGAAATTGTCATTTTCACACTCATCAAATTACATGTGAGCCTTTATGTACTGAGGATGGGAGCGGGGTCATCCCAGAGGAAACCACTCCCACCAGAATAGAAATGACCATCAAATAACAGAGAAAACTGTCTAACAGAGCCAGTTTGAATTTTAATCTATCATCTCTCTGTAATTTCAGCTTTAAATATAAAACTGAATACTTACCACAGGAATGAACACACTCATTCGAATCTGGACTCAACTGGATCATGTCATCTGGACAGTAGCAGCCTTCCCAGAGCATAGTTTCCAAAGAACTAAATGCACTGGGTGTACTTATAAATCTGAGGTTAAATCTGTAAACGCAAACAAGAGAACGTCACTTTAGTAAAAAAAATACTAAAATAAAAAAAATTGTTTTATTACCGTGCTAGTTGGCACTTTACCTTAAATCACAAGTTTCTGGAATCTGAGGTCCGCAAGATTTGTACACTTTCGGACTGTCACACTTGAAATCTACACACAGAGGACACTGATGTTTATAACTCCCATGAGCAGATACCATGTATCTGCTAAATTGCTATGTCACTTTAATGCCACTTACCACACACTCCATTCGTGGCTGACCTCCAGTCGATGCAGATTCCTACCAGAGCACACTGTTCAGCGTACATCTGCAAACTGGAACAACCGATGACCTCGCCGTTCATGTGGCACACGTCGTAGTTGCAGGCCTCTTCATAATACTGGTATGGGATAAACTCGTGGCATTCCTTAAAGACACTTTAAAAAAGGGAATCGTTTTAAAACCAGGGAATCGTGCTCTTTTATGTTATTAAACACTTATAGTAGTTCAGTAGATCAAGAGTGTTGAATGGGGCTAAATGTACTTACATGCTAATATTTTGACAGATTGGAGCACTGGTGCAATGCGCCGGTGTTGGTGGAGGGCTTGGTGGTGGACAGAAGCTGTCATTACTACTGACATTCCAATGTGAAGCCATTTTTTCACAGGAGGAAATAATGGTGCCATTTGGCAGGCGACAATCATCTGTACGCTTATTATCACAAGTTCCTAAAAATGGATGAAAAGCAGTTAAATAGAACAAATCACATCAACAATTCACGACAGACTTCACACTCTCCATTTATCTGTCTATAATGACCATTTTTATAATAAACTTATAATTAGTTTTAGTTGTTACTTCCTGAGCACTGACTCTATCAAGGTGCTGCTATTTTAACCTGTTCTATTAATCTCAGTAGTCTTTCACTGTAACTTGAAGTATTAATTGTTAATTTTATTTGACCCTTTGTAGGGATTTTATTTTTAAACAATATCTTTTTACCCATACTTATTTGCTTCTTGCATTTTAGAACTATGATTATATATTTATACATAGTATTCTCTATCTATCTATCTATCTATCTATCTATCTATAAAGCCAATTATGGGACCTAATTATTATTATTTTTTTACATTTGTTAACACATTTTAAAATGTACAGTATAGTTGCTGAAATTATTTTTGCTATTTATGAATGATCACAAAATGTGTGCAGAATGTTTGCTAAAAAAAAACAAAAACAGTTTCCATGTATTTTCTGGGCCTGACTGTAATCTGCATGTTTTACCTTTAAACATTACTTTGGCAATTAGAAGATGAACTTACCGCACTGTCCTTCAGTGTTTCCATGGAACTTTTGCCATGGGAGGTTGATGAAAAACATCATGCCAGTGAAGGTGACCTGTGCATCGATTGCTGGTATCACCACAAGTGATTCAATACCGTTATCTGTAACGCGGAAGTCCTCATTCTCATACGGTAGAGGGACTCGCTTGTGGTTGACGGTAATCTGTTAAAAACAGAAGCTTTTACAGTTTTTCCCAGGTTTAGCCGTTGCACGTTTCCATTACTAAAGACATGATGCATAGCCATAATCATTAGTTTGGTATGCTGTTTTTTTGGTTATGCAGTACTGTCAATGTGCAAAGCTTGACACATTTCGTAGTTAAAAAAAAAACAAAGGTAATAATATTACTAAAGTTAAGAAAATACTGTCTAAACTGAGCTATGTCAGGTGATTGACTACACAGCATTAAGACTGTGTCTCCAAAATGGTCATATTGGTTGTTTTGTTGTGCAATTTCTGAGTAGGTTTTTAATGCTAAATCTATGTTTTATTTTGTTCTATGTTTACAGTTGACTTGTTTAGTAAATCAATATGCTATTGAGAGACAGAAATGATTAAATTAATTACCAGATTTGTGACAATTCCATTAGAAATCTCCTGTGTCATGAAAATTTCAAAGGACTTGTAGAGCACAGTCAGTGATTTAGGACAGGAGAGACCATCTTCGGAGTCGCAGTAGACATTGTCGATAATGACACTAAAGTGGTATTTTGGATTTATCTCTTTGACAAGGACATAGGAGCAGTTTCCTTGAAATGGGTAGTATGTTCCATCAAACGTAATGTAATGTGGGTCTCCAAAGCCACTGCATATACCTGAATGAGGTACAACATAGCTCAACAATGTATTATTAATGCCTTTGGGATGAATTATGATATAAAATCATGTGCAGGAAACAGAAATGGTGAACAGAGCTGTTTACTCACACTGGCATTCATATTTGGAACAACACCCAGACTCATCAGTGCCTTTCTTTGCTGGGTGTTTGTTTACGCAAACAGGCACAGGTGAATCCTCACATTTCATATGCTCATGTATAATTGTGCCATTGTTGCATGTAATATTGGAGCATTTTCCATCTGGTATAGTCTCTCCATGCTGAAAATAAATTACATTTAGCTTTGCAAATATGTGAATGTTCTAATAGGATAAGAACACAAGCCTGAACTACTCTTAACCTATTTCAGATTAAAAACAGTAAATCAACATTGTGAACAATAAAGATGTGAACCATTCACATTACTCATTCATGATCAAATAACTAATATAATATAAAAAGTAATACTGTAGAAGTAAGACAATAGAAGTAAAATTAAATCATCCTTATAACAAATTCAAACAATAATATCAGTATTAAATCTAATTAAATATGCTGAACTGTAAGCATGAGTAGGAGCATCATTTCTTTGTTAAGTGCCTTACCTTTAGATGTGGGTGGTAACAGTTCTTTGGTTGGTTTGTGGTTGGTGTTTGTGTAGTTGAATAAACACCACAGTAATATGAATGTGTTTGAACTTCACATTTATGGTACTTTGTACTATTGCAAGTTGCAACATAACACCATCCATCAAGATCACTCACATTGTAAATCTGGGAACCTGAAGATATTTTTAAAAAGTGAAAATGTGTTGGATGTTTAGAGTTTTGTCAAACTGCACATAAATTATTTTGAAAAATAATTTTGTATGAGAAAGTGGAAAAAAAATCTTAAGTGTCTTACCTGGCGGTACTTTAGTTCCATTAATGATGCATTCACAGGGTTGAGTCCCTGTAGCAGGTTTTGAAGTGGATCCAGTAATGACACTAAATGTTGTTGTTGTTGTTGGTGGTGGTGTGCTGGTAGATTGACATGTTTCTGGAATTTCACAACAATACACTCTAATTTCATAGTCAAAGCACTGCTGTTGAAGACCTTGATTTTGGTTGAGACAGATTAGTCCATCTTGGGCATTACAAGTAACTTCCTGACCCAACTGTGAGAGGGAAAGGCCAGGGTAGAGTTTTGCTCTGCATTCAACTTTTGTTGGGGCTGAACAAATCTTAGGATAAGTGTCACTTATCCATTTAAGAGGTACAACTTCACCACCATTAGGACCAGTTGTAGGAGGGCCAAAGTCCATCCAGTCAGACCAAGAGCACTCAGGCATGCATGGAGTTGTGGTTGGAGTTGTAGGTGTTATAGTTGTTGTTGTTGTTGTTGGTGGTGTAGTTGGTGGTGGTGTTGTAGTAGTGGTTGTTGTTGTAGTTGTTGTTGGTGTAGTTGTTGTTGTTGTTGGTGTTGTAGTAGTGGTTGTTGTTGTAGTTGTTGTTGGTGTAGTTATAGTTGTAGGAGATGTTGTTGTAGTTGTTGGTGCTGGTGGTGGTGTTGTAGTTGGTGGTGGGGTTGTAGTGGTAGTTGTTGTAGTAGTGGTTGTTGGTGTAGTTGTTGTTGGTGGGGTGCACCCCGTTCCATGTATTTCACAACAATACACTCTAAGTTCATAGTCAAAGCACTGCTGTTGAAGACCTTGATTTTGGTTTAGACAAATTAGTCCATCTTGAGGATTACAAGTCACTTCCTGACCCAACTGTGAGAGGGAAAGGTCAGGGTAGAGTTTTGCTCTGCATTCAACTTTTGTTGGGCTGGAACAAAGCTTAGGATAAGTGTCACTTATCCTTTTTATTGGTACAATTTCACCACCATTAGGACCAGTTGTAGAAGGGCCAAAGTCCATCCAGTCAGACCAAGAGCACTCGGTCATGCATGGAGGTGTGGTCGGAGTTGTAAGTGTTATAGTTGTAGGTGTTGTTGTCGTAGTTGTTGTTGGTGTAGTTATAGTTGTAGGAGTTGTTGTTGTTGGTGTAGTTGTTGGTGATGGTGGTGGTGTTGTAGTAGTGGTTGTTGGTGTAGTTGTTGGTGCAGGTGGTGGTGTAGTAGTGGTTGTTGTTGTAGTTGGTGGTGGTGGTGCGGTGCACCCAGTTCCAAGAAATTCACAACAATACACTCTAAGTTCATAGTCAAAGCACTGCTGTTGAAGACCTTGATTTTGGTTTAGACAAATTAGTCCATCTTGAGGATTACAAGTCACTTCCTGACCCAACTGTGAGAGGGAAAGGCCAGGGTAGAGTTTTGCTCTGCATTCAACTTTTGTTAGCGTGGAACAAATCTCAGGATAAGTGTCACTTATCCTTTTTATTGGTACAACTTCACCACCATTAGGACCAGTTGTAGGAGGGCCAAAGTCCATCCAGTCAGACCAAGAGCACTCTGCCATGCAGGGATTTGTGGTTGGAGTTGTAGGTGTTATAGTTGTAGTTGTTGTTGTTGTTGTTGGTGGTGGTGGTGGTGGTGGTGGTGGTGTTGTAGTTGGTGGTGGTGTTGTAGTAGTGGTTGTTGTAGTACTTGTTGTTGGTGTAGTTGTTGTTGTTGGTGTTGTAGTAGTGGTTGTTGTTGGAGTTGTTGTTGGTGTAGTTATAGTTGTAGGAGTTGTTGTTGTAGTTGTTGGTGCTGGTGGTGGTGTTGTAGTTGGTGGTGGGGATGTAGTGGTAGTTGTTGTAGTAGTGGTTGTTGGTGTAGATGTTGTTGGTGGTGGGGTGCACCCAGTTCCAATTAATTCACAACAATACACTCTAAGTTCATAGTCAAAGCACTGCTGTTGAAGACCTTGATTCTCGTTTAGACAAATTAGTCCATCTTGTGAATTACAAGTCACTTCCTGACCCAACTGTGAGAGGGAAAGGTCAGGGTAGAGTTTTGCTCTGCATTCAACTTTTGTTA
>JAQQZX010000007.1:425085-446484 GCA_030068355.1 Notoglanidium maculatum | reverse complement strand
CAACTTCACCACCATTAGGACCAGTTGTAGGAGGGCCAAAGTCCATCCAGTCAGACCAAGAGCACTCTTGCATGCATGGAGGTGTGGTCGGAGTTGTAGGTGTTATAGTTGTAGTTGTTGTTGTTGTAGTTGTTGTTGTTGTTAGAGGTGTGGTCGGAGTTGTAGGTGTTGTCATTGGAGAGCTGGGTGATATAGTTGTTGTAGTTGTTGGTGTTGTAGTTATTGGCAGTGGTTTTGTACTTTGGGACTTTATTGTTGTATTCTGTTGTGGTGCTGTGGGAGATTTTGTTATGGGCATAATTGTTGTTGTTGTACTTGTTGGTGTTGTACATTCTATTGGGTTACAGCATTTCGCCTTTACCTCATAATCAAGACATATTAAAGTTTGGTATTTGTTTTCACAAAGTAGACCTGAGTCACTGCATGTAATATTTTGGTCCAACTCTGATAATGGCACACCTGGATAACGCACAGCTTGACACTTTACTTCATCTGGCTTTTCACATACTTTATAGTGCCCTGATTTAATAATATTTTTGATAGTTTCATCGTCACCTCCTTCTGGTCCATATTGAGGATAATCAACATTCATCCATGGTGTCCAGGTACAGACTTCACAATGTGGTCTTGTTTGAGGGGTTACTTTTTGTGTGGTTGATACTGATGGTGATGTTGTTGGTGATGTGCAGTGGTCCTTTTCACAGCAGTAAACTCGTATTTGGTAGTTCAAACATAATGGAAATGGGCCTGATTGTTCTTCATTTTTGCATATCAAGCCTATGTTAACATTACATTCCACATTCTGTCCAACTTCACTTACGTTTTTATTTGGATATTTTTCAGCACGGCACTGAATTTGGGATGGCTGCTCACAGATCCTGTACCCAGCGGCTCTAATATTTTTGTATGTTTCAGAATCACCTCCTCTAGGACCAGGTGTTGGGAATGTTGTGTCATACCATTCTGACCATTCACATGATGGCTGGCATGAAGTGGATGTTGGTCCAGTTGTAGTGGATGGGTGTGAAGACACTGGGGTACTATGATGCATAGTTGACACTGAAATACAATTAAATTTCATACAGTCCATGAATAATTTTCATTAATTAAAATGTATATCAAGGATATTGGTTCTTTTTTTTAATTATAAACATATTTCGTATATTAAGAATTACTAGTAAGAAAAATTGAAAAGGAAATATGAAGTTATGGGACATTAAACAAATAAAGACAAATTTGACTAATCCAAAACAACATTTCCATACATAGAATAATTAGAGAAAATCCAACTCATTGGCTATTTTAATACATCATTGTTCTGACTATTTTTCACCCAAATGTTTTTGACCCATATGGAATAAGTCATGTGTTCCAGAAGGTGTATTTGTTTAACCACAAGAGGTATTGTTTCACACAATTACAAAATGTTTTTCTTTTATTTTCTTTAGTCTAAATTCTTGTTTACTTTTCTTAGTTAAGTTTCATAATTTAGCCATAAATATAGCCATTGCATATTTAGATTTTTCATTGTTCTGTCACACACACACACACACACACACACACACACACACACACACACACACACACTATTTTGAATTCTTTCCTTCTTTGTATTGGCTTGATTTCTTTTAGATTTGCTTTTCTGGAACATGTATAAATAAATGATATAATGACAACTGAAGAATTTTGTGTGGACTATCCCAAATTTTTTGATGCTTTAGACTGACTAACAAAGTCAGTTTAACCAATCAGAAATGTTTTTCATCTTAAAAAATTATGAATTTAAAATATTAGTCATGTGTAAAACAAGCATGAATCAACAAAAAGTGAAAATGACCCACTTTCTGTGAATTATATTTCCAATCATTGTAAGCAGTATTTAGTTACAGTATTTCAGATGAGTTACTGAGTACTCTGATTCAGAATCTCCGCTCTGACCAGGTTGAAAATATTTGTTAATTGTTAGAAGCACTGAACTACAAGACAAATGTCTGTATACTGAATACAGAATTAGGTATTTGACAGATTGAACCAGCACTTACCTGTTGTTGAGGAGAAGTCGAAGACAGTTGTTGTTGGTGGTAGTGTTGTATAGCAAGGATGTGACGTCCTTTCAATTTTCCCATCCTTTCCACACTTAGCTATCATGCAGTTGCTGTATCCATCAGTAGTATTGTAGATAGTTTCACCATAATGATATTTTCTTCCATTATACAGGCAGGTACATGCTGCCAAGTTAGAAGTAATAAAGTTATTCATTTCACTCAACATTTAGCTTCAATTGTTAATAAATTATGAATTATTGCAAGCATTACTTCTTACCATTATCATCTGGTTTGCAGTTGATTTCTGATGAAGTGCAATAGCTTAAAAACAAACACGTTGTTTTTAATTAAAGTGAATTAATGAAACGAATGCATTTGCATTTATGGAGTAAAACTTACCATTTCTGACAGTTTTCTGTGCTTGGGACCTCGTCTCCATTGCTGTAATGTTTCGCTTTGTAATAGCAGCCGCAGCTTTCCTTCTTCACACATTTCATTGTGTCCTCATCAAAGTATGGCTGATCATCAGGACATTCCGGATAACAGCCTAAAGAAGTATATGTTAGACTTAATCAACAAGTTAACTTTACAGGCCTGTAGGTACTGTACATGGGTGTATTGCTGAAATTGTTTAATCTACAAAATGTTTCGTCTTCACCTTCAAGTGGGGGTATCTGACTGGAGCACTTTCCTTCAGGGTTCCTGCAGGTCTTCATACAGGGCACTCCACAAGGTTTGTAGTGCCACTCACACTCATCAGGTGGGTTGTAGTAATCACAGAACAGTGCTGCATGAGCATAAATATATACCCAAGACTTTAGCAATTCAGTTTCATACTCAGTAATTTCTTGATTAAACTTGCCCTTGAAATCAAGAGCAACTCACGGCAGATTTTTGGTGTCCTCCAAGCAACACATACTCCTCCCTCGTTACAGGCTTCAGCGTAAGCAGCTACAGCTGTACAGAAACACTCACAATCTCCTCCAGTATCACAAGCACATGCATCCCTCACGCATGCAGAATAATACGGTGCAGGGTCAACCTTCACAGGAAAAAGGCATACAGGTAACATTAATAGGACTCCCTGAAAATTAAGAAGTATCAGCTGGATTGGACTAACTTCTGCAGTCCATTCTAGGCAAGAAAACTTACATGTGTGTGACAGGTCACAAAGACTTCATTCATGATGATGCTGCACTGTTTCTGTGCCCAGGCTTGCCGATAGGGGTTAAAAGTACATGGATTTTTGATCTGACTAGCATCAGGGCAGCTGGAAGAATCCTTCCAGCTGTTTCCAAAATCCAGTGCGTTGTTTACCACACCTTGGTTTCTCAAGGTAAAGTCATTGTTGGTGTTGCCATCATAATTTCCACAGAGACCACAGACCTCACCCTGTCATGAGAGATCAACATAGTTGTATTTATAGCTTCATTCTGTTTAATTATTAATTATTCACTAATCTATATGCATGTACACTTACCTTGAAATTAGGACTAAGCTTGATGAATATGCTTGTCTTCTGGTCCCACATCAGAATTAGCCCATTATTAGCTTCAATGACCATGTAAATGCCCATAATGCTGATCTGGTAGGGAATTTCATCTCCTGCATTTCTTTGAATAACCTCATAGCCTCCATCTGTTAGTAAGAGCTCATTACTCTGAAAAAGGAAATGAGTTTGGATTATAACTACCTGTGTGCTGTTGATTTGACAGCTCTGTATGGGGTAGAACTGAGCTTTGTAGAAGTAATGCGAGTTGTGGGGGTTAATTTGAGAAAAAAAAAAAAAACAAAGTTCTTGGTTAAGCTGGAAAATTAAGATTGCCACAATTCTCCTGACATTTAAAAGGACATTGAATACAATACGAAAGAGAGCTAGATGAAACCCTCACCCCCAGGAAGAGTTTGATGGCTTTGGAGCAGGTGGTGCCGGTTGTTCCACAAGGAATGTTTTCCGTGATGACTCTGAAAGTGCCGCTGGTATTGCTGTGGCCACAGTGATCCTAAAGCAATCATAAACAACATTTATTCATGAATTTATTTGGCTTACTTTTATTCCATTGTGTCAAAAACACATTTACATTTCCACCTCAGCTTTTGTCTTTCCATTCGTCTTATATACTGTCTTTTGTGCTTCTTGTTTAAGACAGAAGACAGTGTAACAAAAGTATTTCATATTTTACCAATCATTAACATGGCCTGTAATATATCAGCAGGGAAATGTGGTCGGACACTGGAATTTTGGTCGAACAACGAGCATGCTCTGTAGGAAGTCACTGTGCTAACTTGTGATGATTATAAAAATGTTTAGTACATTAACTAACAGACCTAAATAAGCTCATTATTTCATTTTAAAGCTTTGAGTTAAATTACTCATTGCAGTTAAGTTAAAGTGTTAGTTCATTTAATAAACTTGTGTATTATTAGGTAATAAAATGTTATATGGTTGTATCTTTTTACTTACAAATCTACAAATACAATGATCCTCATAACCTGTGGCTTATAAACATGTTCGAAAGTTTTGCTGTTTAACAAAAGTAAAATGTATCTTTTATGTGAGGAAGGATTCTGTTGGGAGATGATTCTGTAATGTTTATGGAAGGAGTCTCCAGTGTGACCACATTGTAACAGTGGAGAGAGGACGTCTCTGTAACATCACATGCCTTAACAACTTAAAGAGAGAGAATATAGAGAACGACTGTGGAATAATAACATAATAAGTGGAATAATGCACTTTGGGCCGTGCAGTTATACAGAAATACCCCGCTTTGTGTGGTGATGACCCTCCGCTAGACATCAGGCCATATGATGTATCATGTTATATTTTTGTATTACTGTAATTCCCGCAATCATCCTAGGAAGATTAGACTTACTCTGACGAGAGTGTATTCGCAGTCTCCATCAAAAGTGAATCTTTTTCCGTCGAACGTGATATAATGTCCGTCTCCATACACTGCACAGGTCCCATGGCACAAGTCTGTGCTGCACTGCCATTTCCTGTCCTTGCATGTGCTGTGTTTAAAGAAAACAAGAAGATTGTTTCCACTTTACATTCATGTGAAGGGATGGTTAAGAAAAATGTGACACAGATCTCTTTTTCATGACTGTGAACAGATTACTTTACTATTTCTTTCATAGTTTTATTATTTACAATCAAATAGTATGCTAAATTCAAAACTTTCATTTGAAAGAAATAAATCAACAACTATGGTGACCAGTTTTTTTTACCAGGTATTGCAGTCAACTTTGATGGATTCTCCAGGCTGGTAAATTTTACTGTTATGAACGCAAGGACAAAGAGCCTCTTCAATGCAGCCACCTTTCCCATCAGACACAAGTCCCACAGGACACATACAGCCTGAGACACACTCTGTGCTGATCTGTTGGAGAAAATAATATATAATAATAATAATAATAATAGGTGAAATATCAGTAGAAATAAGGATAAGTTTTTATGTAAACAAATGTTTATAGTATGTGATGAGCTTTAATACTTTAGAATATGTTATTATGCTGTATTACATTATATTAGTAAACTCACACAGGCCATGTCTACTGTGTTGCAGCTCTTTTGGCACTCAGAGCCTGTAGATCCTGGAGCAGCAGCAGAGCAGTTGAAGAACACCATTGGTGAGGAACAAGCTGAAAAGAAATGAGAAGGAAGTTTGAAAAAAAGAAACTGATTAGTTAAAATAAGCCGATAACATCACTAGTAATTCTGCCACGCTGTTCGTTAGTTTAGCCACTTTTTAACGATTTACTAAGAGCCCAAATAATGAGCAGTAATTTGCAGTGGTGCATGTGCGATTAGTGGCCTGACGCAAGTCCATAAGTGTGTAACTTGCCACATATGCATTATTGAGCAAAAATACAATATGAATGAAGTTAGAGATTCGGGTTTTGTTCATTTTTCGTTCAAGTTCAATATTCTAGACCTAGATGTGAAATATGAACGAGTGAACTGAGAAACATTTGTGAGAAATGTTTGCATGCATCACAATGTATAGAATGTAATGTAGTGCATCTGATGGAACATTCTTTAATTATGTGAAAATTGTAATAAATTGTTAGAAACATGTTAAACATTTGCCTGGCAGTGTGCATGTGAACAAAAAACATTTCATATTTCTGTTTAAATGTTGTGCGAATGTGTGGTGAATATTTAATATGAAAAAAGTCATCATTGGCTCCTGCAAATTTAATACAGGCCTTTTAGTTGTATTCATTTGTGCATGCATTTCTTGCTTCTAGCATGAATATTAGGCTTCAGTGTTTTGCACTTTTAGGTAGATGTGCAGGCAAACATGCAGAAATGTGCTATTTTGCTCACTTAAAAGACAGAATGCTTCATACACCCTCTCAGTAAATCAGTTGCCTTTTTTTAGTAAATCAGAACACGAGATGTAAATCAATTTTTGTTTTTTCAGAGGAGCACGCATCTTTGAAAGCATTAATGAACACAATAAACTGTATATGATGGCTATATCGGTATTTGGTCTAAAACTAGTTTGGATAATCCAGCTGAAATGCTTATGTAGAGTATAAATCTAAATGTAGAAAGCAATAACGGCGCTTACATGGCTTGTCGGTGGTGGATCCGATGCAGCTGAGTTTGCCGCTCTTACAGGTGCTGAAACAGATGTTCATTACATGTTTATGATTTGAAATCTACTTTCTTTGTACATTCTGACAAACATTAAGGCGTGCTTTGATCGGGTCTCTGTGAATGAGGCGTACCACATGGCACCGTCCTTGCTGATGACTTCTGCAGGAGGAATCACAGAGCCTTTGTAGTAGCAGGAGCATTTATCCAGCGGAACACATTTGCCGTTATCGTCGAGAAACGTTCCTTCAGCACAAACGCACCCATCCACCGGGTCAAAGGTCACAGCGCAGGTGAAATCCGGGTCACTGTGACAGCGGCATGACTGCGTGCTACTGCGGATGCCGTAGGTATAAATCATGGTGCTTGGGCAGCTGGTGGCATATTTCACTGTGAACGAATCATATAAGATTAAGACACATTATTATACTAAGCTGAAGAATACTGAAAAAAAAGGGGCATTTCTACTCACTGCACACTTCACTCCTCCAGCCAGCGAGAGGGACTCCTTTTGCGGCACAGGCATGCACGTAAGACGAGAGAGCCGCACACATGCAGTTCTCGCTGTTCTCACAGTTGCAAGTGTCATACATGCAGTTCTTTAGCAGCAAAACAACACAGTTAGATATCGCAACATTAAAACATTGTGCTTAAATGTCCAATTAACCACTGCACTGCACCTTTTGGTAGATATCTGGGCTGATCTCCGAGTGGCACGGAGCAAAAACACCATTAGGGTCTGACAGCAGGGAGCACCATTTCTGAGCATATTTTTCTGGAAGAACAAAGTCACAGCAAATATGTGTCATGCATCAAAAGCTAAGACAAACGATCAGTCTTTTGTCAATTAATTATGGAGAATAAAATGAGTAGTTGAAAAGCGGAAATAAAAAAGGAAGAATGAGAGCGAGTTTCTTCATGGCAATGGAATTGAGTACACTTATAACACTTAGGTGAAATATTACACTCCACTGTTAGTGTATTTGCATTCTATTGGGTTGAACACACATTAACAAATCCTGTTAATCTCATGAAAGGAGTGTTTTTCTCTGGTGTGTTTGATCACACAACACTAAAGTGTGCAGGAAAGACCACACACGCTACCTCTAATACACACCGGCACTAAACGCTCTTCTGACTGTGTACGAGTAAGAGAAGCTCATTCTGCTGCTGGTATGGAAAGGTCTGAATAATGAAGGTTAGGGTACACCCTTCCCTTATTTTCCAAAATTAGTTGTAAATCAGATCGTGTTGAAAATGAAGACGTACCATTCTCCACGCTGAGACTGCAGGGGTTCTCAAAAGTGTTCTTGACTTCAGGACAGCTAGCTTTTGTCCTCCAGCTGTTCCCAAAACCAACACCGGTTCCTTCGCGGGATCCGCACATGGTCGTGAAATCATCGTTTTGGATGTCATTGAAGTTTCCACACAGACCTGCTCATGAGAGATGGTCCACATGTAAGTCAACATTAGTGCTTTTAATTTCTTATCAAAATAATAATACAAATCAGTTTAAGTTCTTCACCATCTCCCCAATATTTATAATTAAATCATTTATAACGTATAACATTATACGATACTACTATCATTAAACCTTCATAGAATTCATAGAACATTCATTATCTGTGAAATAAGCGTTTAACACACCGAGTAAGTTTTGCTTGTGAGTCACATCCACAGTTATGTAAACCTGCATGATGGGTACGAGCTGGATCTCCATCTGAAGACCAAAAGACGTCTGGACGATGATGTAAAATGTGGTGGGACGGAAAATATTCACACCAGCTGTGATGGAATGAAGAGTAAACAGGATTGTTGATTGAACATAGCGTTACCATAACGTGTTACGCTGGGATCAGACTACATGAATTCAGCCCGATTTCAAAGAACAGGCCTTGTAGTGTGACATAATCAAAGAGCAGCGATGTGGCATCGGGCGTGGGTCAAACTTGTAGTATTGTAGTATCTCCCGACCAAGACACGGCAAGAATTTCTGGCATCTATGATTGCCTAATCTGACATGGTGATCATTGTGAAAGGCAAAAATATCATGCAGTCTTATCCCGCCATTAGCTCTCAATTGGGGCTTCCATCTTTTTCATAAACAATGCTACAGTTCTTCCATATTTACTCACCCGTAGAGAGAGGAAGCTGAGAATAGATTCGGTTGAGAAAGACCTTTCCATCAGGCTGGATGTTAAACACCTGAAAGGAAAGGTACACTTTATATCACTTTACCACATCTTTTTTGGGGCATTAGAAGTCAGTGAAACTAGACTATAAGTCTTTTGGTGCCTATATCTAGGTCTCATTGTCAGCATGTTACTCACGGTGCTCCCGGCTGACAGAGCCAGCGTCACGGCCCTCAGACATGTTTCAGTGGTCGTCAACCCACAACGCACCAGGTCTCCTACAACCACAAACTCAGCGCCGTTGGTTTGCTGAGGAAAAAAAAATAACGATGATGATATAACTGATTTCTTTATTTTAATTTTAAATTGGAATGAAACTAATTCTAAAGGGCCCAACAGTGGCACTCCTTTAATGTGTGCTCACAATTTCCCAGCCTTTAGCATGAAGAAGAAACTGTCAACTTTGTAAGAATGTCAGAAAGTATAAGCATTAAAGACAAATTAAGTTACATTTTTGTTAAGGATTAGTGGAAGTCCAGGTCAAGACAAATTAGAGGCTGTTAAGTGAGGATTCCAGCTTTTGGTACATCAGCAGAACTAGACGCCATCGGGATTGTCAAAGAAAAGAAAAGATGCAACATAGATATGAATGCTGAATCTATGTAGATATGATACGTTTAAAACACAAGATATGACACTGAACATGGCTATAAGAAAGCAAAAGGGAGTGCTTTATGTTTCAAGTTAAACGATGTGATGTGGAAAGTGAACAAAATGCGGACTTGTTGGTGAATGTTTTTAGAACTGAGGATGAGTTCACAGCAAGAGTGTAGAAAGCCATAAAGGAACTGAACTTGAATGATGATAAAGCACATTTCCAACAAAAAAATGGCAATGACAAGAGGAAAAATCTGTATGACAGAGGTGGCGTAGCATTACTTAGGACTGATGCAAAACAAAAAAAAAGCGCAAGGTATGCTTCCAAACAATTACCACAAACGGTAACAAAGACTTGCATCTGTTGCATGAGTGTTATGAAAGAAAACAAGAAAAACTGTACAAGAAATAGTATTTCCAAAAAACTCAAAAAGAGCCCTGGCTAAGCCCATTAAGAACAATAATTTGCAGATTCTTGAAATAAAGGCATCCAAGGCATTTGGATATTTTCTGAGAGAATTTAAAAACTTTGAATGAATGTTCAAGAGCATCAGTGGTCAAGGAAATTTAAGAAAATCTTTATAAAAGACATTATAGGAGGTGCAGTTATTTAAGGTCTGTCATGTCTTCGAAGATTGTGAGAATGAATCCGTTCATGGGAGCGAGTCCCAGGAGAATAATTGGCTGAATTTCTTACCATTACACGTTGGTGTGCAAGTGGGGACCTGGATAATGCAGTAACTAAACTAGGATAAAATTGAGTTAAAGGAAAAATGGAAGTAAAGTATAAAGCCTAAGGAGAAAGAAACACTATGTATTTTAAAGGAGGAAAGAAGCGTGGGATTGGCATCATATATTAAGTAAAAAATATCATTATTTTGACATGAACTTTTTCTAACTTTTTCGAAAATGACGAACTATTTTTAATAATCTCCGAAGCAGTCCTGTTTTTAGGAACAAATAAATAGCAAAAGTCTTGAGAGAGTTATAAATAAATGAACACAAATTAGCGCGCCGTCACACTGACCTCAGCCAGAATGTATGTACAGTCACCGTGGAAGTTGTATGTTTTTCCATCAAACGTGGTGATGTGAGATCCACCTTCCACAGTGCAGGTACCAGGGCAGTCTTTCTCTACACAGTGCCACTGGTTGGAGGTACATGTGCTAAACACAGGGAAAATATGAAGTAACATTATCAAAATACACAAAACACAGATACACAAACATATGCTGTGTTCCATTACTTATGATCATGTGTATAGCATTTATAGATATGTTGATTTTACAAATCCTCTAATCCAGTTTTATCAGTATAATGGCATTGAGTCCTTTAAGCTATTCCCATAACAGGGAAACTTCTTCAACGTTTAACACACTTTTAAACACACAGTTCCAGAAGATTCCTCGATCGAAGGCACTGAGTCTTCCTCACCATTCTTTACAGTTGCTGGTGAAGTTTTGACCAGCGTGATAGATTTTGCCATTGTGAATGCAGGAGCACTGATCCTGTGCAATGCATCCTCGACCAGTCAGATCATCCAGGACCAAACCTGCAACACATTTAATGTTGTGAATCTACAGGACTAGAAGAAAGTTGGTGACTGAACATAATCCGCTCGCTCACATATGTTGAGATATTAACACAGTGGATACCTGAAGGGCAGAAGCAGCCGTCGATGCAGTGTTCCTCACACACTTGTCCTCGGTCAGGATTCGAGCAGGTATTAATGCAAGGGTTCCCACACTCCTGATGTACCATGTTTGGATAAGGGCATTTTTTGGCTGTAAAACAAAAGCTAATCAGATATACAGTACATGCATAAATCATCATCATGAACTTTAATATCGTGTCCCATTGGTTCATCGGGACGTAGTGTACTGTAATTGTTTAATTCGACGTACGGCAGAAGTGCTCTGTCCTCCACTGGCCTGGCTTTCCTCCAGCGTGCACACACTGGCGTGAATACTCGGAGATGGTGCTGCACAGGCAGAAGTTGCTGGAGTTGTTGCTGCACTGGCACATGTCCGACTCGCAGGCTTTGATAAAGTAGTCGAGGGGGATGAGGTTTTTACAGTCACTGAAAGCTGGACCTGAAAGCAGCTGCTCACACGCTGACGTCTGTGGAGGAAATGAAATTCGCCATTAGACAGATGATAAAACAATAATAATTAGAAGAAGACGTATTATTGCTCCAGGACTTACCAGTTTCCCGCAGGTGTCGTCTGATGGAGGGGCCGATTCACTGCAGCTCTCGGTCGGAGCATCCATCTTCGCAAACTGGCTGTAGTCTGATGGAGAAATCTCAACCCCTTTTATTTATCGAGGGAAAACACAACACAGCTATTTGACTGTACTTTATATACACCATAAAGCAAGCATTGCATCACTTTGAAACCTTCCATCAAAAAATCAATTAGTGATTATTTTTATTCCTTTCCTAATAGGGATAATTCAGCATCATACCCTTGTGAGTGAACTGTCTTTGGCAGTAAATCTGATTCTGTTTAGGATTATAGTAGAATTATAGTATAGTATCATTAACATTAAAGTTCCTAAAGGAAGCATTCATAATGTGTTATATGTTATATAATAACTGTAACCTATGTACATAGGAGGACGTAGTTTTGTGTTCAAATGATGAATGAATAATGAAAAAAACGGCTACATATCATCCAAAGACATAATAATAATAAATCCATAAAACCAACCATTTTTGATGAACTCGTTGTAGAGCTGGACTCCATTAAAGTCACCACAAAGTCCGCAGGTCTGATTTTTGTACTTGTTGTCCAATTCCACCTGTAGACGAGAGTGAACCAAGCAGAAACTGAGAGCTGAGAAAGAAGTCTCTTGTGTTAATGCAGCAAGTCTAGATTAGATCCTGCGAAATGATGCTTAAACAAATGCGAATCTGATTCATGAAACAGTCGTTGTCGAGCTGTCATGTGTGCACGAATGATGAATCAGCTTCAGCTGCCTGGATGCAAGCCCCTCCCACTCGTCCCTTATTTACATGTCATATGCATACAACATACTAATTTACCCTCATATTCATCTAATTAACGTGAAACATGCCCTAATTTGTGAAGGTGCTGTGGCAGTGAGCAGTGGCAGAGCTTTATCTAATTCACACATGACACTAAACCCCATTATCTACCTAATAATCTAATATGAGGTTCCTGTATGTGTAACTGTGATTATTATCATCATATGCTACTTTAACTGTTATCGCTTATACTACTCTCCTTACTATACTATACTATATATTATGTATGAACATAGGCATACGAGTTATGAGGCTTCCATGTCCTGTTACCTGTACACTCATGCAACTCAAGCAGAAAAAAAACTTAATAAGTCATTCCGAATTTTATAGCTGAATTTTATTCCGAATAGCTGCATATTTAATATAAACTCACCATGAAAGCATCTTTTCCATTCCACATGGCCACGAGTCCCAGCTTGGCGATGACTTTGATGTAAGCGGGGTTTTCCTCAATGAGGACACCGGAATGGCTGTAAGGCAGAGTGACTCTGTGGGGAAAAAATTCACTATTTAGCACTGTTTTATCCCGGGGCATCATTTATAACAGTAGAATTCCTTTTAAAACACCCGATCTATTTCTTTCAGGGTTAAACGTCACTCACTCATGTCCGTTCACACTGATGGAGCCTTTGGAAAGTTCCACCACTGTGCCATCCAGCTTCAGAGTGATTTTGCTGATCAGGGGCTCGCCATTGACGACCTGCCTCCTCAGCTGCACATTGAAGTCCTCATAGCTGCTTGAACACTGTGACGTCAGGATGTAGTTACACGTAGACGGCAGCTGGAAAAAGTCTCCATCGTAGGTTTTGAAGTTGAAATTGCCCCAGGTGCTGCAGACTCGTTCGTTATGAGCCGGACTCGGTCCTGTTGTTTAGAGGCACAAGAGAGTTAATAAACAACAACCATGGTGCTGCTCTGTGTGTGTGTGTGTGTGTGTGTATGTGTGTGTGCAGTCAAATTCCTGCATATATTACATTGGACAAATAAAGGAATCCTGATGTATTTAAGTTATTAAGAAAGAATACCAATCCAATCAGGTAATCTATCCATGGACACCTAAAACTACACTCTAAAGTGTAAAATCTGTCACACTCATCAAGACTTGTTAGATTCAAGTTTACTGCTTTGGTAAATAACATGTTTTGCTTGATCAAGTTCATTCATGTCACAGAAACATGATGAAGCAACAAATCAATTTTATGTCAGATCAGAGTTACCTGATCAAATTTTATTCAAAATCTACCCCAATTAGAAATTAGATATACAATCCTAATAAAGTATAGTTAAATTCGGATATTGGAAAGTCCACACACAGGCTTGCTCCAAAGGATCATGGTTACTTTTGTTAATTCACTGCTGATAAATAACATCAAAGCAAGTAAAAATATCTTGAATATGATCATATTTAATATTTCTTATTATAAGAGTACAGTAAACCAAATATTAAGAAATATTATTAAACCTACAATATATCTGTGTGGTTTATACATTCATAAGTTTATATTCAGAATTTATACACATCTGTGAAGCTGCTTTGTGACTGTGAAAAGTGCTATACAAATAAAATGGAATTGAATTGAATATCAATATCAAAAACATTGGCTAGAAGACCTTGATATTTTCTCTCTTCCTGGGTTGAATCAGAAACCTTTATTTTAAATTAATTTTTAAAGGAAGACTTCATTCACTTTCTCAAGTAGAAGATCTATACTAAAGGCACCAAACCTGTTTCAACAATCCATTCCTTTTTTAAACGATATCTATAGCTTCATTTTATTTCACGGCACATTTCTTTTTTGGTTAAAAATTTACTTGGATCCCGTCATCTACCAGTGTTGATGTGCGACTCACCGGAGACAGTCTTGGTCAGTGGTGGAACGTTGACTGGTTCATCTGCTGTTGATGAGAACGGAGAGTTGTTGTGATGATCATGCATTCATATACATATATACTTATAATAATCCTTAATTTAAAGTAGTTATGAATTATATTCTGCTTCAGATTTTTGCTGTAGAAGGAACAGAACTGGCTCTCCGATGTCACAGTGCATCACGGTGGGAGAAGCCCTTTTATGTTTTGTAACAACATTAATGTAACATTTATTTTAAAAAAAAAACAAAAAAACAACAACAACAATGAAGTAGAATATCTTCATCAACAGTGATAATTAATATTAATGGAATTGATCCATCAAACCCCCTTCCAATGCTCAGGGATTTTTCGTGTGTGTGTGTGTGTGTGTGTGTGTGTGTGTGTGTGTGTACTAAGAAATGGAGCAATAAAATTAAAATCATTGTACCTGATTGAGTGGAGCTTATTCCAATTACGAGTATGATCCAGCTGAGAGTCCAGCATTTTGGATTGTCTTTGTACGTCCCCATGGCTGATCTGTGGATACCCTGAAGGCCCACAGAGGTTTGTGACACACGTTTTTTACCTTAGCTTTTATACCACCTGTTAACGTGTGACGGCCAAGGAGGGGCCAAGGCCTGGCCCTTTATCAACATTATTCTGGCCAGCCAGGTCCTTACTTACTTAATCACAATTTCAATGGCATGTAGTCTTATGATTTATGGTTACTTTTTACACAAGTATATATATTTTTATTTGAAAATAAGAAGAAGCAGTGCTTTAATTGAGATAGCACCTTTCCAAAGCATGAATACCTACAGTATGTTTAAACAATGGCATAAAAGTCAATAACATGCTTTTGATAAAATTGTGGCTCTGACATCAGCATCATTTCGCATTTTTTTATATTCCCTGACGGAATAGACTGAATATTTAAATATTCACGTTCACATATTCATGGGTTTCCTTGACAATTTTGCAGTATTTGACTAATTTGTCTTGACTCATACGCCACACATTCATTCCTCTGCAGGCGTGGACCAGTGTACCAAAGATTAAATATCAATCATGCTCTTTCACCTCCCAATCACGCTTTTGTCTTTCTTATCTAGCTTATCTTTAACCAGCAAAATTACACAAATGGAAAGTGGACAAAAAGCGACAATGCTCTGTCACATTCAAAGTATGTTTCTTATCGGCATGCTGTCACCGGCGTAATATACAGGCTTTCAATTAGACGACTCCACCAACAAATGCCACACTCAACAGATGTCTGTTATATATTTATTTATTTATGTATTTATTTGCAGAACAAATCTATTTACAGAATTAAAATAGATTGCATTGATTACTTATTCCAGGGTGATTTAACCAACATCTAGTCCAAATGATGAGCACAAACAGCTGAAGGTTAAAGGCCTAAAAGATTTAAGGTCATGACGTTTTCAGTGAGCCACTGAACCACCACATTAATGAGCTGGATGACAAAAGGAAAGCCAACATCAAGTGTTTTAGTTGATGTTGGGTCACTATGAGCACCATAAAATCTTCAATGTTCCTTTGTAGAAATTCTATATGTTTCTGGAACTGTCCTGACAGGATGAGCACCATTCTTCAAAAGTGATTCCCTAAATTGGTGTTTTGATTTTGGAGGTGCTGTCTAACACATATTCCCCAAATCTCATTGGTGTCCATTGGTTTTGAGTCCTGGTGAGTGTGAAGGCCATGGCATATAGCTTACATCATTCACTGAACCCTCATGCCCCATGGATGGGGAAGATTGGCATTCTGGAAGAAACCATGCCATCGTGGGATAAAGGAGATCAGTCTAAATAATTTGAATTGGTTTTCAGTGACTCTTCCATCTAACTGGGCAGGACAGCAAAATGTCTCCCACTAACTTTTTCCAGAAGAGTTCTGCATGTGTCTGAGAAAGCTATTTTCAAACCAGAATGCAATCCAAGAATTAGAAGATGATAGTTTAGCGTTTCCTTCATGAGAAGTGCACGGCACATTATGTATAAACGAACTTCTTCTGGAGCTGGGTGACAAACATGAATTCATTCGAATTGAAATGGAATAAAAGCTAAATAAACATATAGCAAATATGATGGTGGTGGCAAGATTGCAGCTTGAGCAATTCAAAGGACTGAGGAAGGTTTTTATTCCATGTTTTCATCTACTCTACAATACGTGGACATTATGCACTCAGTAGAGCCGTTTTTCCTCTCCCAGTCTTTACATTATAATCCTGAAACTGTTCTGTATCCCTTAGATACACCCTGTATATTTATATTTTCCTATATATATATATATACCTATATATGAATAGAGACACAAATGTTTTGAACATTAAACAAATACAGATACAGACGCTGTAAATACAGATAACAGCAAGGTATGACATCCTTATATTCTATCATAGTTCAGTTGATCGAGTTCAGCTCACACTTCTCTGTGACACTGGCTATTAGTTTTTCCACCCCTCACCACTGTGGGAATTTAATGGAATCAGTGAGTTCCAGATGCATGGCATTCAATCCTAGGTTTCATATACAGTTAGGTTCATAAGTCTTTGAGCAGTGACAGAATTTTCATATTTTTGCCTCTGTACACCAGGACAATGGATTCAAGATGTCATTGAGGTGTAGAACTCCCAACATGAAGTCCTAAGAAGTGTCGATACAACTGAAGAAGGCCATTGTTAGCTTATAAAAACAAAGCAAACATATAAAAAAGATAGCAGAATCTTTAGGAGTGGCCAAATCAACAGTTTGGTAGATTCTTAAAAAGAATGCACTGGTGAGCTCAGCAACACCAAAAGGCCTGAAGACCACAGAAGACAACTAAAGGGGATGACTGTAGAATTGGTGGAGAAAAACCCCTTTACAACATCTAGCCAAGTCAAGAACACTTTCGAGGAGGTAGGAGTATCATTGTCAAAATCTACAACCAAGACATGCCTTCATGAATGTAAATACAGAGGTTTTATCTCAAGATGCGAAACACTAGTAACAAACAAGGAGAGAAAGTCCAGAATAGATTTTGCTGGAAAAAGATTTTGCAAGATTCTTTGGACAGATAAAACTGAGATTAACTTGCATCAGAATGATGGGAAGAGAAGAGAATGGAGAAGGAAAGCAAGGGCTCATGATCTAAAGCATACCACAGCATCTGATAGACATGGTGGACATGGGCATGTGTGGCTGCCAGTGGAACTGGCTCACTGGGGTTTTTGATGATGTGACTGCTTATGCATTTAGCAGGATGAATTCTCAAGTTTGTAGAGCTATACTTTCTGCTGAGATTCAGTCAAAAGGTGCAAAACTGATAGAATGGAGCTTCACAGTACAGATGGATAATGGCCCAAACATTCCACAAAAGCAACCCAAGAGCTTCTCAAGGCAAAGAAATGGGATGTGGCCAAAAATGGCAATAATTCCTCAGTGGGTAATACAATATTTTTGTTAAGCCCCTTGAATTAGTGACCTGAATGGCTCTTGATGGCTTTATTTGAAATCCATTATGGTTATGTATAGAGGCAAAAATATGAAAATTGTGTCACTGACCAAATACGTATGGACCTAACTGTCCTAACATTTTTCGGTACACATCACTGTCCTTGGTGCTGCACTGGCAACACTGTGGGATCACATGAAATGAATAAAAATGAATAAAATTGAGCTAGACCACAATACTGCACTTGATTTGTTCATGCCAGCTCCATTTATTTTACCAAGTCATTATAAGTGGTGCACTGAAAATAATCCACCACTCAAATAATATCAGGTCTACAGTGGTGCCACTTGCTTAAGGGATCTTCGACTTGACCTTCTGGGCAAACCCTTAGGCAGAACAGAGTACTTCTTATAGGGTTCCAAGAAAAGCCCCTTTTGTAAGTTAAGGACTTTTCCTAAGGGTGTATAATGGCCCCTTTTCACTGAAGAGTGGATTAGAAAGGACCTGCCAATAACTGCATTCTGTTGCAAAGGGGCTGGAGATGGATGCAAATGCAGTTGAATAGTTTAATAAAAACACTCAACTCAAACATCTCGGAAAACGTGAGGCAAAGTTGGGGTAAAATAAACAGGCAGAAAGTCAGGTGATCGGCAAACAACACTAAGAGGGCAATATACAAAAATACCAAAAGATCAGGAAAAAACAGGATCATAAACCAGAGTATGAATCACAACAATAAGGGGCTGGTAACGTCATGTAAACACACTTAGTGTTAGTGTGGTTTAAGAGACTCTGGTGATTGTGCTTACTGTGTGACAGGTGTGTGTGTGTGATCTAGAAGTATGGTGAACTTGAATGTGATAGCGGTTGGGATTCGTAGTTTGTGGTGGCTGTGTTTTATGCTGTGAGGGATTCTGGGAAGGTGCTGATGTGACGTAAATGCACAATGTGATCTAGTGTATATGATAGGTGGACCAGATAAAACACACACCAAAAGAAGTAATAGGAAATTATGATGCACTAAGAAATATGCATTATAATACTGGCAACAATATCCTAACGGCTCAGTGTGTCTACCATATACATGGCAACCCGCAAGTGTGTTTCTTTCCCTCAGACATATTGTATGCATTTAAGGAAAATGCAAAAAGTCAAAAGGAAACTAAAAAAAAATAAATAAATAATTGCATACACTTTAATTACAATTTGCATGAAAAATGTGTCATTTTGCAATATAACACTGGTTTATTTAAACAATCATTACCTTTTCCACAACACATTTATCTCTATATTTTTAATTCCAAGCTTTGTAATGCTAAAAATAGCACAGCGGTGTGACAGGTAGTTTCACAGCCCCACATCTCCGGGATCCCAAGTTTAATCCTGAACTCAGGTTATTGTCTGTGTGGATCCTAATCTGCTCTAGCTGTGCATGTGTGTGCCTGGTGCCCTGCGGTGGACGGACATCCCATCCAGAGTGTATTACCACCACAGTCATAGACTCCAGATCTACCGTGACCCTGCTGTTGAATGAATGAGTAAAGCAGATTCATGATTAAGACTCACACTGACTACAGTGTCTTGCTCAGAAATGTATATATCTGAATGGTTTAGAATGGTTTAATGTTGCTGATCTCCTGAAGCGTTACAGCCAATCCCAGGTACTTCACTCAGCTGAGGCTACTGGTGATCACGAGGTGTACTCTTCTGTAGTGTTTGTGTAGTAGTGTAAACTGTGGTGTAGTGTAAACTGGGAAAAATTATTTACCTATGGCCTAGATATAATTTTGATTTTATTTAATCAATGCCTATCAGATTGTTAAAGGATAATTGATTCTCTTAACCACTCATCCTTGACAAGCATACAGATATGTCAAAGAAAGTGACAAACAGGAAGCAAAGCCTGCAAGCTGTTGTCTACTGCCAACAAATTTAATAAACATTTTGGCCAATCAGATTTCAGCAGCCGTTTGTCAGGTACAGCAATAGCCATTCAATGGTATATCCCATCTATAGTAGGTATCCTATATAGACATCCAGTAGCTACAATGGGTACACTCTGTACGTATACATTAGATACACTCTGCAGATGTACAGTAATTACAGTAGCTAACCTCAGTAGATGTACAGTAGGTACACACTATAGATGTAGGTACAGTACACGTTGTTGATATACAGTAGGTTCAATATGTTTGTACATTTTGTAGACGTACAAACTTCAGGCGAGAGGCAGGGTACACCCTGGGCAGGTCACCAATCTAACACCAGGCTAACACAGAGACAGAAATCATTCACCCTCACATTCACACCTACAGCCAGTTTAGAGTAGCCAGTTAACCTAATCTGAATGTCACTGGGCTATGGGAGGAAACCAGAGCACCCAGAGGAAGCCCACACAGGCACAGGGAGAGCATACACGCTCCACACAGAAAGACCCCCGGTCGAACCCCTGTGAGGCGACAGAGCTAAGTATGGGGTGCTATTTGTAAAAATAGTTTCTCTATTCTATTTCTCTAAATTTTTATAGGTGTAATTTTTTTCATCATTAAGATCAGTTTTCATACATTTAGTGATAAATTCATGCAAAAAAGGGTTCTGTTTCCTTACATCATTTTTTCCTTTAAAATTTCTCATATGTAAATAATGTTTAATATAAATATTATATTTAAATAATGAATGTATATGTAAATGTTATATGTAAGAGTAAACCTAAAATATTCATATAAATATTAAATTTAAATCTTAAATGTTAAATATAAATTTAAAAATAGAATTTAAATGTTTGGTTCATATGCTAATTGACTGCTAATTGAAGAGTGCGCTTCATTGAGAAAACATGGTGGCGGCAGGGTTGCCAGATTGACACTGTACTTGTTGATTAGGAACAATGTAGCCGGTGTACACAGAGAGTGGCGGTGTTATTTGTTTGACTGTCAAGACACTCTTGGGATCATGATATCATCAGTACTATTATTAAATCCTTATATTAGTCTCTGCTATGAGATTACAGACATACAGAAGCAGAGAAGTGGGTGCACAGAGCATCAGAGGTAGCTAAGCTGCTGACTAGCTACTGGACAAGACTAGCTAGTGCTTCAAGTGATATTTACATTCATATTTACTTTATGTACTTTTGTATGTCTGTATACTGAAAAAAGGGAATATGTGGTCGTAAGTGGTTAATGTAAATATAATATTTACATTAAACACTTATATATAAAAGCACTATTTACATGTGAGTAATTTTCAAGTCTATTCAAGGAAAAGAATTTTCAAGGAAACGCAACACTGTCTTTTGCATTAATTTAACTCTACATTTATGAAAATTGTGCTAAATGATGAAAAAATGACACCTATAAAAGCATTAAACTATTTTTATGAACGGTGCCCCATAACTAACCACTTCACCACCCTGTGCGCACCATACACCGCCCCCTCTGTACCCTAGCACATGTTATTCAATACAATTCAATTTTCTGTATAGCACTTTTAACATCAGACATCGTCACAAAACAGCTTCACAGACGTATATACACACGTGGACAAAATTGTTGGTACCCTTCAGGCAATGAAAGAAAAACTCACAATGGTCACAGAAATAAC
>JAQQZX010000007.1:400990-415264 GCA_030068355.1 Notoglanidium maculatum | reverse complement strand
GAAGCTGCTTTGAGACAATGTCTGTTGTTAAAAGCGCTATACAAATAAAATTGAATTGAATTGAATTGAATTGAAAACACAATAGTTACTGTATAATCACGTTTCTTACCCTTACCGTGACCTGAGCTCACCGTCTGATGGTGCTTTAGCTGCACCGTGAGAAACAGCCTCAATGATTGATGTTGGGAAAAAAGTGTTTGCACTGTAGTCCAGTTTACACATCCGACACTGCAAACACCCACTACATCCTCAGGTTCTGGCTGAAATGGGTGTATTTCAAGAAGAAATATTTTTATGTATTTCCAAGAAGACAAAGTTAAAAGGCCTTGAAGGACACAGATGTATCAGTAGTGATTTCAGAAGTGTAGCGGTCTCTCTGCTGTTAACAGATTAGAGCTAAGGAAATTGAACCGGTTCTTATACTGTGCTCTCTTCAACTGACAAGAAGCGCAACCTCCTCCAAAGAAGCTGGAAAAGTCACGTCTGTAATATGTCGACTTTAACAGCATGTAAAACATGTTTGTATTTAAGAATAATTAAGCTCTACTAAGGCAGTGCATTCCACGTCTGGCATTAAACTCCACTGTCGGGTGCCATTAGCTGTGAATAAATATTTACAGGAATATAAGCAAACATGTTTAGGAAAATGGCTGAATTAAGTCCCGGATTTTGCAAAATAATAGTTTTTGCACATGCATGCAAATAATCAGGGATCTTTCTGTTCAACTCCAGCTGGAGAGAGAACGTGATTAATTTACAATATATATTGTATCTTAAGAACATTAAAATGCTCAAATACTATCAACATCACTCTGGCTCTCAGTCAACAAAATTTGATTGCAGCTTCGATTTAAAAAGCTTTCATTTATTTATTTATGAGATTAAGTTTATTTATTAACAGCTTGAGTTAATAAGCAGTGACATTTCCCCCTTGCGGCGCCTAAATATTTTTTTATTGGGCAAAAAGAGCTTGAAATAAATGTAAGAATGCAAGTATTTTATACTGTATGCATCTGATCTGGTGAATATGATGCCGAGGAGATTAAGTGCGTTGAAGGAGTTAAGCATTAAACATTATTCCATTGTAAAGTCATGGTGAACATGAAGAATTACTGTGGAAATTATTTTATTTAAGAACGCAGCACAATTTCACATATGGGGTTTACAAAAAAGCCCACATTGCAGTACAGTCTGAATTATAGACAACAGTGGTGTTTTTTCCAGGCCAAGTGAAAACTCACGCCTCTAAGCTGCAGCGCTGTGCCAAGTCCCCGGTCTGTTTCGATGGAATGCACTACAGGTGCAATTTCCCTCCACTGGAACTGAGACGCCCAACGTGTTCCAGCATGACCTTACCCCTGAGCAGTTTTGGAGCCTTTAAATTATGCCATTCATTTATTTACTTGCCATTAAATTATTACGTTGATAATTTAGACTGTAATACAATATCATATATTATGCCCTTTAATAGTGTTAAATTATCATTAATGATATTTACAAGATCTAAAAAGGTAATGAAGGGCGTCCGCCACACAACAACGTAAAGTTTCCTCTTGACCAGTCCTGGGGAAAAAATGACAGACCAACGCGTTGTCTGGCCTATCAGAAGCTGATAGCTGTGCTCCTTTATACCATGTAACAATGAGGTGTTTGGCAAAAAGGAGCGGCACAGAGCAGAAGGAGTGGCAGTGACTCAGGTCAAAACCCAGACAAAAATGCTAGCTCAGGGGTGGGCAACATTCTTTTTTAGTAAGCTGATGGCTACAGATCTGATAACTGAAATGAAACTCAAAGTGCAGTTACGTTTAACTGACACAAATGTGATACACATGACAGATTATTTTACAGTAGCCTATTAGCCAGCCAACTCAAAAGCCTGACATTTAGGTATGAATTATGTCAATCTGGCGTCAGAAGGTTACAATAAAAGATTTACTTCCATAAAAAATGCATTATCAGCTTTAACATTACCGGCCTGTGGGTCAAAGCGTTTGTTTCCACTTCAGTGAATGAATGATGAATGAAATCGAATGTAGTGAATTAGTTCATCAGTTGCTAGACATTTCACCGATAACCTTTTTTTCATGTTATTTGTTACTTAGATGAATGAACTACTTCTAGATGTTTTGCTGTGGAGGCATTTTACAGGTTTGGTTTGGGTCCATTGGTCTCCTCAGAGGAAAGGGTCACCATACATTTCTCTGTCCTCCGTCTCCTCACATCTCCCATATGAAAAAACATTACCATCCTGATGGGAGCGGTCTCTTCCAGGATGACAGTGCCCCCAAATACAGATGCATGATGGCTCACTGAATAATTGGATGGGTATGAAAATGGTTTAAGTCATACGCGTTGGTCTTTACGGTCACCAGATCCCTGCGTGATTGCTCTGTATTAGGCTTGGGAATGTGAGGTCATGTCTTACGGGTGATCTGCCATTGGTAAGGTTAATCAGTCATCTATTCAGGAAGTGAACCTGGTTATCCAAGGAGTTTTTGTACAAACTGTTGCTGTTACTGTAGCTGAGTGCTCTAAATGTTGGCGTCATTGAGGTGGGAACTACAATCAACTCTTAGTTGACCAATTTTTCTGTGTAGAAGTAAAACTAGGGAAGCAAGGGGTGGTTTTTTTGTTTGTTTGTTTTTTTACAAGAGTCTACTAACTTGGCATATCTTTATTTGAAAATTTTATTCTACTCTCCTTTGCAAAAATGTTCCAGATCTATTTAATTGTGAGGAGATCTCCTGCGCAGGAGGGGAAATCCTTCCACACGACTTACATCTGGGCTCTGACTGGGACTTCTTCTTTGGATTTGTGTTTTGTGTCATTGTTGTGCTGGAAGGTGATTTTTTTCTTCATCTTCAGCTGTATCATTGTATGATGCTGCCACCGTCATGTTTCACTGTTGGTATGGTGTTCTTTAGGTGATAAGGTGTCTTGTTTTTTTTCATCAAACATATATCTTTTAAGGTCATTCCCAGAATGTTCTCCCTTGGTCTCATACACCAATACACCATAACGCATTTTGCCACACGGTTTGGGGTATTTAGGCAGGTTTAGATGGTTTTTTTGTAGTCAAGTGGCTTTTTATCGTCATTTCAGCCATATACAGATGATACAGTACACAGTGAAATGAGACGACGTTCCTCCAACACCAAGGTGCTACATATAGGACAACACAGAACTACAAAAGTGCAACAGAAGACAACATAAGTTGCATGTGTGCAAACATGTGCAAACATTGCAAAGACAACATAGACTACATAAAGTGCAAGTGTGCAAACAGCAGACATCACAGGACAAGACAGTGCAGAAAAATTACAGAGGTTTTATTTAATTGTGTTGCACATTGTGTGTGTGTGTGTGTGTGTGTGTGTGTGTGTGTGTGTGTGTGTGTGCGTGTGTGTGTGTGTGTGTGTGTGAGTCCAGTCCCTGAGTGTTTAGGAGTCTGATAGCTTGTGGAAAGAAGCTGTTACACAGTCTGGCAGTGAGGGTAAAGAGTGTGTGTGAGGGGTGTATGGGATCTTCTACAATGCTGGTGGCTTTGCGGATGCAACATGTGAAAAAGGGTTCCCGTTTACCCGTCCTATCCCACAGCCCAGACATGTAAATAATATGAAAGGTTATTCTAACATGCACTTCATGCTCCCGAAATGAACAAGTAGAGTCATCAAAATATGGGTGGATGCACTGTTCGACTGGCCATATCCGCTGCGCACGCTTGGGTCACCCTGCCCGGGCTGCACCCCACCTCTCACCTGAAGTCAGCTGCGATTGGCTCCAGCTCCCCCATGAACCTCACAGACAAGCAGTACAGACAATGGACGATTGGATTGAATGCTCAGTTCACCAAAAAAAAAAAAAAAGACTTCAACCAATTCACAGTGGGAGTAAAGGATGAAGTGCTGTATGTTACAGTACATACAGTCATTGGGCAGGAATCATGATTCCCTATGCTCATGGGAGGAACAGCAGATGGGACAGTGGGGACCCTGGGGTTGCCAGATTGAGCTAGTATTAAAATATTCATCAGTATAACAGTGTAATCAGAAGTCTAGTCCATTTCCACATTCAGTGTAGACAGAAGCATTTCTATTATAAGATATATTGCAAAAGTTTGGAGAAAGAAAAGAGGTATACTGGGTTGGATAATGTCCATACATCAGAAATGTACATGCACCATGGTGATATTGTTACCCATGCAAAAGCTGCAAGAACAAGAAGAAATTGTTCCTCCTCTTTTTCCAATGCCTGATTTTTCTGGGCTGAGATTTTAAGATGTACTAATTCACAAATTTTTCAAATAACATAAAACAATGCTAAAGGGTCTGTTAAAAAAAAGCATGAAGCATGGTGATCTAATAATCTTAAATGTATTTCTCAAGAAAAAAGTAGAGGATTTTAGCTCACCATGCTCCATGCTTTTTTTAACATTGATTAAAAATGTTTTGTCCATGATTCTTTACAACATCATCCAGAGTGTTTTACTTTCTCTAAAACACCAACAAATCTGCTACTTAAAAATACTAATAATAAGATTTTAAAAGGGGGAAATACATGCTATTATAATGTTAATCTTCTGCCTTTCTTGTATAGCAGGGTTTCCCAAACTTGGGGATGTGACCCCATGTGGGGTTGCTTTATTTAAAACTGTAAACAATTTCCTCTTTTGTTTCATGCAATTATTCTACAACCAGCTCTGGTGTATGCTTGTGGTCATTGTCCTGTTGTGACACTCAATTGTGTCAAAAGTTTCTGAGGTTCTTCATTATTCCATTGTGCAGTGCAGCAGCTGTGCAACAGCCCCAGAGCGTAATGCTACCACCACCATGCTGAACAGCTGCTACAGGGTTCCTCTGTAAGCTTTAGTCGAGCTTGAGGGTGTTGATTTTGGAGCAGGGGCTCCTTTCTTGGACTTCAGCCTCTCAGTCCATGGTGATATAAATCTCGCTTGACTGTAGACGGTGTTCCAGTTTATAGTAGGCCTGCGCTTTGATGGTTCCTGGGTTTTTTTCTGACCATCTGAACCAATTTCCTCTCAGCCTCTTCTAGCAAAGTGGCCACACCACCTCCCTGTAACTTGCACTTACGTACAACTGTTTAAATGGATGATCTTGGAATCTGCAGTTGTTTATAAATGGCTCCAAGAGACATTCTTGAGTTTTGCAAATCTCTTCTCAGATCTGCACTGAGCTCCTTGGCCAATCCAATGAGTACTGTCCAACAAACCTTTTTTATGTTTGCGCACAGAGAAGCTCCCAGCTGTAGTCAATCACTAACAGAAAGTTAAAAGACTTTTCAGAACTTTTAGCGCCACTGAATTAATAATCGAAGTGGGCTGTACGTATATTTTTAACCCTGTATGTATCTTTTTGACACTAGAGACAGAGCTTGTTAATGTGTTTAATGTGTCAGTGTTAAACATCCTACAGTCTGAATTAGAAACCTGATGCACAGGGAGGTTTTGGCGCTGATTTGCCATCTAGTGGACATCGCTTTGAAGTCATCCAGATGTAACCTACAGAAGTGTGTGAACAATAATGTTGCTGCTTCTACACATGCACACAAAGCCATGCCGCAGGTGTAAAGCAGGCTCCTCTGCTTCACATTAGGCCGCCTCACACCACACCACTGGTGATTAGTTCCCAATAACAACACAACACTTCCCTCTAGACTGGGAATGGCGGGATCAGACTACTCCAAATCAGCCAAATTTTGCCACGATTTTGTCATGGCTGACAAATTTCCAGTGTCTGGCCTAAATATGAGCGTTAGGAACGATGAACAGGCCTCGTCCAATCCAACCACTCCGCTGGCCCACAGTCGTAAGTCCCACTCTATGGTGCAACAACCTCAGAACACCAAGTATACTGTGCGATGTGGTGTCTGGGACGGTGCTCGACACCCTGAGGAAAAATACAGCATGTCAGAATTTTTTGTATTTTATTGCTCAATTTGTCAACTCCTGTGAGAAGCTCCTTGACGTTCCTTCTGTAGCCATGATGGACATTTTCTTGACCCTCCTCCTCGACAACATACAAGGACGTGAACGATGATTGGTCGTAGTCAAACTCGTAGTTTTGCCAGTCTCCTGACCAAGACACGGCAAGAATATAGGGCGCCAATCTTACATGGTGACCGCGGTGAATGTTGTGTAGTCTGATCCTGGCAGCCGGTGCAACAAATATTCTTTTAACAAGCACTCCTATTACCGTATGTTACTGCAATAATAAAACATTTAAATAGTACAGAAGTCCTAGACCATAAATCTAGATTTTTTTTTAATTGAGAAGTTTGTGGTTTCTCCTCGTAAAACGCTGTATTGTTGTGTAACAGCGACCCCTACGGGCCACACACTGATCTAGCAACAAGATCTCGGCGTGACACCGGAAATGTAGTAGTAGAAGAAGAACTCGCCAGCCAAAGCTAAAATAACCTAGCCTAGCCTAGCTGTCCTGCTTGTTTTGGAAGACGGACCCTGAGATAAATAATTCGGAACCATGCCAGCGGTTTCTAAAGGAGACGGGATGCGCGGCCTCGCCGTTTTCATCTCCGACATCCGGAACTGTAAGTGCTAACATGCTAACGCGAGCTTTCAGCCTCAAGCGCCGCAGCCAAACAAAGTCAACTTGGCGTTAGCTTCGGTGCTAACTATTTCACTTTATATAGGAATTATCACAACACACACACACACGCGGAAATTTCGCAAAGGGATCTAGCCGTGTTTCTTAATTATTTATCCTGTGAATCTGTTTTAGACCAAAACAAGCCACATGTTTCATATCATTCACTTTTTAACGCACAGCTGATGTGTTTGTGTATTCGTGTGACTTGTAAACACTAAGAACAACACTGTTAATGCTGATAAAAAACGTGTTGAGTTGATTTGGTGTGTGTGTGTGTGTGTGTGTGTGTGTGTGTGTGGCGGATCTGATAGGTGTGGCTCTGAACACTGACTCACTTTCTTCACTTCGGTCTCAATCCTGTGCTTTACTGTGGAATAGGAAACGTGTGTTTCATCCTGTGTTTGTTTACTTTCACTTTGTCACAGTCCAGAAACCCGAATCCTGCAGAACCCCATCACGTGCGCTTCTGTACAGCTTCACTGGTTCTCATCGTACTTAAAAAAAAAAAAAACACTTTGGAAACTTTTTAAAAAAAAATTAAATAAATAAATTCCAGTGTTCTGTAAATTGTGACGCACTTCGTTGATGTTTATTGCAGGTCAGTGATGTAGTTTGGTGTGTTAAATTATTTTCTGTTCTTCTTGTGAGAAGCGGATGACGTCACAGTGACGCTGTTTAAAAGCGCAGACCGGGTCTCTGACGCACGCCTGAGTGAGCCATGAAGCCCCGCCCCCAGGAGCTACGCTGGCCGATAGAACAGAGTCTATAAAATGATTGACAGGAGGCACATCCAGTAAAAAACCAGGCCTTGTGGCCCGAAGTCCGCTTTCCAGACAGGTTCTCTCAGCGTCTTTGCGTTTAAGGCCATGACGGAATCTATTTTTGTTTTTTAATCATGCTCTGCTTCCAGATTATTTGTATGAAGAAGGAATAAAAAGAATCGACCGTTGCACCGTTAAGGAAGACAAATATTCGGCTAACGTCTTAAACATGAGCACTAACGGTCAGCTCCTAAAACGGTTTTTCGTGGGTTTATTTGGGAGCTGAAATTGTTTAAGTTTACAGACAAGCGTCTGAGAGCCGGATAGAATAAAGCGCCGCCGCATCAGTCTCGATGAAACACAGCACATGCGATTAGCCAAGCAGCATCCTGGGGTAATTAAAGTGAAAAATGCTTCTGTTAGGAACTAAAACTAATAGTTTGGACAAAAGTAACATCTTTACATCTTTATATTCTGCAAGCTTCCACCAATATGTAATTTATCCACACCTGTGGCTACGCAGCTAACGAGTGAAAGAAGCGTGTAGCCTCTAGCGCCACACTTCCGTACATACAAAGTTCCGTGGTGCGATGTCAGGTCGAGTGTGACGTTCCAGCGCCTTCACTGTAAAACTCCTTCCTGCGGCCCGAACATAAATATAAAGGAACCAGAATTCACAGCAATCCGTTTTACAGCAAAATCTAGGAACTGAAGAGATGCGATTGCAAAACAAAGTGAAACAGGAAGTGAAGATTGCCATAGACCGGAAACAAACCGGTTGAGATGCATTATTAAATCCGCGAAAGTTTGTCCAGAAGCTTGTTCGAGTGTTTACGTACACAGAGGCTAAAGATGGCAGTCTCAGTTTTTCTCCCCTCCACGCCGTTCGTGTTACTGTTCGTTTCTCCTGGAGAGTCCGTTAGAGCGTCTAGATTTATTTCTGAATTCCGGTGGGTTCGTCGTTTATCTACACCAAGGTCACGCGCTCTCTGAACAAACGGGAAGATTCCTGAATTTGAAAGTAACGACACTCTTCAAAGGAACTGTAACTGGCGTAAAAAAGCCAGCGTGAAGAGTGAAGGTGATCAGCGGCCTTGTGGAGGAGTGTTCTCTGGCCAGATGAAGCAAAAATCGACTGCTGTGAGGAGGGAGAAGGGTGAAGCATGGAGGTGGCAGCATCCTGTTGTGTTTTACACTTCAGAAGGCAGGGAGGACAATTATCCAGCAGCACCTCGGGGCATCAGCCGGAAAGCTAAGCCTCGGTCACCTGGGTCTCCAGCAGGGCCGGGATTGCTACAGCTACGGCGTACAGTTGTGTGCTTCCAGCTTGGCGGCGCCGTTTGGGGAGGAGCGCGTGTGGGCGTGAGGGTCGGTGTCCGCATACTTTTGTCCTGGTGTACTTTACTGTATTTTATCCCATTAAAGTCCACTGAAGCCGATCTCAAACACCAGCGCTTTGTAGTGATGGAGTCAGTGCTTAAGAGGAAAGAACATACCCTGGTAACATCCCTGTCCCATTATTCACATTGTTGTCTCACACACACACACACACACACACACACACACACACACACACACTTGCGCACACACACGCACGCACAGTGTGTACCTATGTATGAATTAAAAAGTTCTTCTCCAATTCAATGTAGTTTTTTGTTGTGTTTGTAGCAAAAATGTTACAAAAGTAGTTTTTTTTTCATTCTGTGGTCTTAAAAAGGTCTTAAAGTCTTAAATGTGACGTTAAAACTTGTGCAGTAACCCAGTAAAGACTGCTACAGACCGGTGTGGAGTTAGAGGCTTCACGTGGCACTCCAAGCAAGCAGTAATATTATGGGATGTCTTTATTTTTATCTTTCTGTATTTACAGGTAAAAGTAAAGAGGCTGAGATCAAGAGAATAAACAAAGAGTTGGCCAACATTCGCTCCAAATTTAAAGGTAGGGTGTGTGTGTGCGTGCGTGTGTGTGTGTGCGCGCACGTGTCTTCAAATACCTGGATAACAAGTGACACATGTTAACGTTCAGATATTTTGTGTGTGTGTGTGTGTGTGTGTGTGTGTGCGTGTGTGTGTGTGTGTGCACGCGCAGGAGATAAAGCTCTGGACGGCTACAGTAAGAAGAAATACGTGTGTAAGCTGCTGTTTATTTTCCTCTTGGGCCACGACATTGACTTCGGCCACATGGAGGCGGTGAACCTTCTGAGCTCCAACAAATACACAGAGAAACAGATCGTAAGTGCTGCAGGACGACGAGCCGCACATGTCCGGGATCTTAAATTAGCAAGCACGCAAAGTGCAAACGGTCCATAGCGTCGAACGTGCGTGATACGTGTTTATGCACACGGATACATGTTTAAGAAGGACCTGAATGAGACGTGGAAACAGCCGTGGCCCCGTAGGCGTACTGACGCTCTGTTTGTTACCGTAGTATACGTGAGTGGACGTGTTCACGGCTTTGAGGAGGTAATTCTCTGCTGGGTAACATCTTTAAACAGTTCATTTAGATTAATTAAATCAAACCTCTCTGCTCCCCTGCTCTTGTTTCTGTAGCCCTGATCTCTCTCGCCACCACCGTTCGACTGGGCAGAGCTGGGGTGTGTGTGGGTACTCTACACATTCATGCCTCCTGTAATGAACGTGTCGTGATGCTGAAGAACCCTCAAGTAACCCTCGCAGGTCCTTGGGGTGGAGTTGGACCTGCTCCGGCTCCTCCTGCCAGAAGACAAGGGGAAGGAGAGAGCTCAGTGTTTCAGACTGGATGAGGGAGGGTAATGAGCTGTCTGGTGTCGCTCAGGGTCAGGGTGAGGGTCAGGGTCAAGGTCAGGGTTAGAGACGGGCCTGTAGGAGGAGTCGCATCAGGACCAGCTTCAGCACTTCTGGCACTGCAGGAAATCGTATGCGCTGCTGCTTTAAGTTGCCGTTAAAGAGAGTGTAAAGTGTGCTGATGGTGGTGTTCTGTGTAAGCGCTGTTATTTGACATGACCGCAGAGCGTGTGTGGTTTCTGTCCCGTGTGTTTCAGGGCTACCTGTTCATCTCAGTGCTGGTGAACAGCAACAGCGATCTGATCCGCCTCATCAACAACGCCATAAAGAATGACCTGAGCAGCAGGAACCCCACCTTCATGAACCTGGCGCTGCACTGCATCGCCAACGTGGGCAGCAGAGAGATGGCCGAGGCGTTCGCGTCCGAGGTGCCGCGCATCCTGGTGGCAGGGTGAGCGATCAGCCCGGGCCTCATCACTGTAAAATAAGTCTAAATGAACATAAGTAAATCTTCTCCTTTACTTCGTCTGCTTACAGCAAGAATAATGGGAGAAATCCTCCGAGTGCCTAATGACTCCTAGAGTAACCATAGAGTGAATGATCACCTGTGCTGAGAGACTTTTCTGATTGCAGAGACACGATGGACAGCGTGAAGCAGAGCGCGGCTCTGTGCTTGTTACGGCTCAACCGGACGTCCCCTGATCTGATCCCCATGGGCGAGTGGACGTCCCGAGTGGTGCACCTTCTCAATGATCAGCACCTGGTGTGTTTCTACAGATGTTTTCACGTCGTGCTCATTTCCTCATTACGTGCTTCAGTGCGCTGTTACGAGGGCTGTAACTGTAGGCACAATAATCTAATTCAGTATGATTTTAATGCGTTAGTGTTGCTATGTGATACATTTTCAATACAACATGAACAACGTTGCCGAATATGTGCCCTAGGTTTACATGTTTAACCGATTAATTCGTTCAGCGTTACAGCGGGGGGAATAGTAATTCGATCCCCTGCTGAATTTGCACGTTTGCTCACTTACAAAGAAATGAACAGGCTGTAATTATTATGGTAGTTTGATTTTAATGGAGAGAGACCTCATATCCACCCAAAATCCAGGAAAATCAAATTACATGAAGTGATAAACTGATTTGCAGGTCATTGAGAGAAATAAATATTTGATATCCATGCAAAACATGACACTTGTTGGTAAGCACAGCGGTAAGACATTTCTTGTAGAGGGTCACCAGGTTTGCACACATTTCAGGAGGGATTTTGGCCACTCCTCTTTACTGAAAATCCTTCTCTAAATCCTTTAGTTTTCTCGGCTGCCGCTTGGCAATAATGTCAGCATTATTTCATTACGAATAGAAGTTGACGTTATGGCCTCTGTAATGCTTCTGCACTTTCAGTATTCGTGGCATGTATATTTGCATTTATCATTCAGATGTTTGTCTGTATCCATAAATGGTTTTAATGGAAAAAGAAATGAAGAACAATACAGGTTTATATTTAATACATGAGCAGCATGTCCGAGGTACAGAATACTGCACTCTTACACCGAGAGCTGAACCCTGAAAGGGAAGAAATAACCTGCTGTAAACAATTCTTTCTTTGGACAAGTCGATCAAGTATGTTTTTAAAGGATCACAAACAGGGATCTTTAACATAGTTTGTATATGGCTGATCTAAAGTGGTATATCACCAAAAATATGTGCACCCCGGTCATGACCGCCACATGACAGCCACAAAATTGGAAGCACTCAACTGTACAGAGCATCTGTGTGTGCTGTAGCGTTACAGTTTCCCTTCACTGGAACTAAGAGGTCCGAGCCTGTCCCAGCACGACGACGCCCCGGTGCACAAAGCAGCTCCATGAAGGTCGATGTGGAAGAACTCGAGTGAATGAGATGTTTGACCAAAATATTTGGCTGTGATGGTTGGGGTGCACAAACTTTTGGTCATACAGTGTATCTGAGACATTCAGGATATTTTCATAGGCACATGATAATATTTGGTCCTGTGAACCAGGAAAGATATCCTGTACACGGCCGGTCTCCTCCGCAGCAGCGGTCTGGTGATGTGGCGTCCCTCGCTGGGGCACTGGGACTGTCTGAGACCAGCAGTGCAAACTGCACACTTCCTTTTCATTTGTCCATTGTGACAGTTTTACTTAATTTTGTCCAACATGCACTCTTGTGTCTGGGGACTTACAGGATGAGATAACGAGGTTAATGCCCTTTTCTCAGGGAGTGGTGACGGCAGCGACGAGTCTCATCATCACTCTGGCACAGAAGAACCCAGACGACTTTAAGACCGCCGTGTCTCTGGCTGTGGCCAGACTCAGCAGGGTAAGCTCATCGCTCTGTCACATCCACTAAACAGAGTGACATTTATAAGCATTATGAAGCAAATGTAGAACAGGAAACGTTATTTATACCCAAGAATGGAGTGCTTCTTCTTGCTTACAGGTTAAACATGACACTTGCTTCCTGACTGATCTGCTCTGCTGTTTGAAAACAAAGCGGTTTGAATCGACACTTTCCCCCGAATGGCTGTTCTGTAACGTCCACACCATCCTTATTACCAGTCTGGCAGCAGAGAAATGAGATAAATGAGCTGTCAGCTGAGTTTCATAATAAACACTGGGAAAAATCCAGGGAAGCATCTGCTGTGTGTGTGAAATCCCAGCCATTAATGTAATTCCTTAATCTGAGAAGTCGCATCACGGTGGGTTAGACCGTTTTCTCATGGTGTTGAGCAGAGAAAGCGATTAATAAACATTAAACAGAATTTTGTCTGTCATATGGGATGTTAAACATTTACATTCACGGCATTTGGCAGAAGCCCTTATCCAGAGAGGCTTACATAAGCGCTTTGTAGTCTGTATCAGTAAATATATTCTGAAACTGGTTCACTAGGACCTGGGCTAAGAACACCGTGACGCTAAAACTGCTGGCAAGGAGTACAGAAAGGGTTTTTTTAAGTGAAGAATAAATAAGCGCAAAAGTACTCCTGAAAGAGGCAGGTCTGTAGTCATCGTTTGAAGACACCCAGTGACTCGGCTGCTCGGACGTCATGGTCATCCCACCGCCTCGGCGCCGAAACAGAGAGGAGTTCAGCTGCAGGGCTTCCTTGTAAAAGGCGATGATTTGGGATGTTTGGATTCCTGTGCTTTTCACTCGGATTGATTTTTAAGTTCATTTATCTACTTATCCTTTTCTTTCCTTCTCAGATCGTCACATCAGCATCCACAGACCTGCAGGACTACACCTATTACTTTGTAGCAGCTCCGTGGCTGTCAGTCAAACTGCTCCGCCTACTGCAGTGTTATCCACCACCAGGTAGGCGTGTGTGTGTGTGTGTGTGTGTGTGTATGCGTTACAGGGGGCTGATGTACTGTTACTGCATGTGGTGCGTGCCATAAATGCCCCCTGATGCCTCGGTCTCCTCGGGTGTGAGAGCGTGATGGGGTAGTAGGCCTGGTTTATCCTCCTCCAACTTTTCTAACTCCACAATCTCAGCTGTGTGACTCTGCAGTTCTGTGTGCCAAGCAAATGTTGATCTTTGGGGTTGTGGTGGCAGCCAAATAAGCAGAACTCGCACAGAGCTGATATCAGTGTGCTTGAGTGTGAGGTCATAAGCGTTTATACATCCCTGCGAAAAACATTACAAAACCAGTGACATGACGGTGAATAACTGACGAGAACCTCGAGCGTGATAAACGCAGAGTAGATTATTACCACAAACGATCCACAAGCCCAGCGTAAACCACTGCGTTCGTCATTGTAGCGTCGCTTCCTGTAAACATTCTCTCGGCTACAGTGGAATGTGCGAGATCAGGAATCAAATGCAAAAAAGTGTTGTTAAAGTAGAGACGGGGTTTCCTGGACACCGCACAAACATCACTGTGTTTCGGGGAAAGCTAAAATCTTTACATGCATCTGTTACAGATAAGAATTTATATATAACTAGCTGTAATGTGGATCATTCATTTTGTAATTGATTGCGAAATGAGATAGTCTGCACGCAAACACACCCACACACACACCCACATGCACGCAAACACACCCACACACACACCCACATGCACGCAAACACACCCACACACACACCCACATGCACGCAAACAC
>JAQQZX010000007.1:372952-399488 GCA_030068355.1 Notoglanidium maculatum | reverse complement strand
CATACACACAAACACACACCCACGCACACAAACACATACACACAAACACGCATACACACAAACACACACCCACGTGCGCACACGCATACCCACAAACACGCATACACACAAACACACACCCACGTGCACACACCCATACACACAAACACACACCCACACACACAAACACGTACACAAACACACACCCACGTGCACACACCCATACACACAAACACACACCCACGTGCACACACCCATACACACAAACACACACCCACGCTCACAAACACACACACATACACACACACCCACGCACACACACACATACACACACAAACACACACCCACGCACATACACACACAAACACACATCCACACACACAAACACATACACAAACAGACCGGTTTATATTAACACGCTTGTTCTAATACATTATTGTTTCCATAGTAACAGCTCTTGCACAGGGACTTGTCTAGGTTTTAAATAAAATGCGTTTGGGAGGAGTGGCTGTTTACGGAAGTGTAACGTGTGTAAGTGTGCGCAGGACCGAACTCGTCTCTCGGACGTTCTGCACCAAACTGAACTGTAGAAATGCACGCCGTGTCGTTGGTCCTTGTTTTATGCTTGCGTTCTGTGCTGCCGATCCTCTACTTGCATAAGCGCTTTACTGCTGTTTTTCACACCGCTAGGACATTCCGATATCGGTGTTGTCATTTGAGTAACTGCTTAATTAACCGCTAATGAGGATAACTGCATTTTCCCGGTGGCTAATGGGTTGAAAAGGCTAAAGCGGAGCGTCTCTTGGCCTGGCTCCTGATTGTGCTCCGCTCCTGCAATCAGTGCTGCCCACTGACATCAGGGGAGGAAACCAGACAGCTCATCCATTAACCTCGCTTTATTAGAGACTCACTAGAGCAAGACGTTCACTCGATTCGTAATGCTGAGGCCATGGGGCTTTTTACATAATCAGGATGTTAAAATCTTAGAGCTGGTTCTAAGGAAGGCGTTGTGGCTGGACATTTACACGTGCTGAAGCTCTGTCCTCTCCACAGCATTTTATATCGGTTTTTAGCATTAAATGAACTCGGATAAGCAGCACTGCTCGCTGTAGGTCCCAGTGTTCGACTCGACAGCTGTGCACAACTCACAAGCCGTAAATCGAGCAGAACAGTCACACTCCGTGACCACTAATAACCGCAAAGGAGCAGAGTTTCAGGAAATGACTTTTTTTAAATGCTCTTGTTGGTTGGTGAGAGCTACAGTGTACAGATACAGATCTCTGACTAAATTAGAGCATACTTATTATAATTATTATTATTAGAGCATACTTTTTATTGGGATATTGGAGCATATTTTAAGGGGCGTGCATGCCTAACATTTCCTTATCACTCCACACTATCTATTAATTGTGTGTGCCAGAAGAATCTTTTATTTCTTCACACGGATAACACTGACTGGATGTGGTTTCAGAGGACGCAGCGATTCGTGGACGCCTAACTGAGTGCCTGGAGACAATCCTGAACAAAGCACAGGAGCCTCCCAAATCCAAGAAAGTGCAGCACTCCAACGCCAAGAACGCGGTGCTGTTTGAGGCCATCAGTCTCATCATCCATCACGACAGGTTGCTGCTTTGTCCTCCACACACACACACACACACACACACACACACACACACACACACACACACACACACACACACAGTCTTTCTTCTCACACTCTAGCGCTCTGAGTTGTCTCTCAGTTCATCTCTTGCTCTCTCGTTTTCTCTCTCTTCCTCACTGTCCCTGGCTTCCTGCTTCTCTCCTCTGATTTGTATCATTTTGCTGGTACTTCATGAAGTTACTGGTACAAGTGGAAACCACACAGATAAAGCACTGTACACAGGCTCTGTGTTTATTAAATAATTTATATTTATTCTTTATGCTGCTTTTATGTACCGAACCAAATGCACCATGCAGTGTAGCCTTGCATCTGTAAGGTTGGAGTGTGTGATGCTGCTGCTTTGGTCGGATCTCCCTCACAGTTTGCTGTTGAATAAGGACGCATAAACCACCAGCTCCTAGCGTTTAACTTCTGCTGATGCTAGTTTACCCAAGCTTGGCAAGTAACCAGATTAGTACTGTTGGTGCTGCTGGTGTAGAACCCGATGTGATCTGCTGTGTTAGCCCGTTCTCCTCAAGGGTCCACATGTTGAGATGCGTTTCTGCTCACTGCAGTGGTAAAGAGCGTTTATTCAGGTTACTGTAGGCTTCCTGGCATCTCGAGCCAGTCTGGTCATTCTGCTCAACCAGTGTCCTGTTATAATATAGCTCTGTTAATCTCTCTCCCTCCCCCTATCCCCTTCCCTCTCTCTATCCCGCTCGCTCTCCCTCACTCAACCCCCACCCCCCCCCCCCCAGTGAGCCGACCCTGCTGGTGCGAGCCTGTAATCAGTTGGGTCAGTTCCTTCAGCACAGAGAGACGAACCTGCGCTATCTGGCCCTGGAGAGCATGTGCACTCTGGCGAGTTCGGAGTTTTCCCACGAGGCTGTAAAAACCCACATCGACACTGTAATTAATGCACTAAAGGTGAACGCCTTTATTTCTTAAAGAACCGAGTAACTGCTATTGTTGGCCTAATCAGCAATTAGCTGTGATGTTTTCTCTTCACCTCACAGCTCTATTTTTATTTATTTATTTATTTTGCTGTAATTGTGCAGCAACTGCATGACCTGTATAGCAGGTAGATGTGATAAAATGGTCAGTTATTCTAGCAGCAGGGTCAACTGAATAAACTGGCCTCTACTGAAGCTGACACACTAACACGCGCGTGTGTGTGTGTGTGTGTGTGTGTGCGCGCGCGCAGACTGAGCGTGATGTGAGTGTGAGGCAGCGTGCTGTGGATCTCCTCTATGCCATGTGCGACCGCAGCAACGCCAAACAGATCGTCGCGGAGATGCTCAGCTACCTGGAGACGGCGGATTACTCCATCAGGGAAGAGATTGTAAGTGTGTGTTCGTAACACACTCCTCCTGCTCCTCCTCTCCCTTACACGGTCTCTTTAGTTAGTAGAGAGCTCTGTAACATGTCTTGCATTGCATGATCATTAAATAGGACATAATGAGAAATAAGACTGTGGTCTAACAGCGCTACATACGGAGCTACACGTTGTGTGTGTGTGTGTGTGTGTGGCGTGTACACCTCAGAATGTAACAATTGTGCTGCTTCAGCGAGTGAAACTTACTAAGTACTAATACTTTCTTAACTGGAACCTGTTCTCCTGCCTCAGGTTTTGAAAGTGGCCATCCTGGCAGAGAAGTACGCAGTGGATTACACGTGGTACGTAGACACCATCCTGAACCTGATCCGCATCGCCGGGGATTACGTGAGTGAGGAAGTGTGGTACCGAGTCATTCAGATCGTCATCAACCGAGACGACGTGCAGGGATACGCTGCAAAAACCGTGTTTGAGGTATCGCTCATGACTGTTGCTTGCTGCTGGGTTGCTCCTGCGCACGTTTTCATGCTTGTTGCTCTGCTTCACGCTCTCCTTTACACGTGTTGCCATGCTGATGATGTTGCTGTGCTTCTGCTCCGTGTACTGCCGCATGACCGTAATCCACTCGTGCTGCTCTTCCTGTGGCTTTAATGCTGATGAGCCTTTTAATAACACTTCCTTCTGTAAAAGTTGTCCCACTCTAAGGCTTTGCTTGTTTGCTGCAGAAGATGCACATTAACTGTGATAAATGTGATTAAAAAAAGATAATGTGATAAAAGATAAATGTGTAATTATTTTTGGGGTGCTGTAAGTGTGATTTCGGTGTGTGATCCCTCAGGGGCATGCTTACTCTCCGTCCTGTAGGACGCAGCTCTGACGATTCCTAATATTAACCAGTAGCTTTTCTCCTATCTGTTTGCGTCTCCACAGGCCCTGCAGGCTCCGGCCTGCCACGAAAACCTGGTCAAAGTGGGCGGCTACATTCTGGGCGAGTTCGGAAACCTTATTGCCGGAGACCCGCGCTCAAGGTGGGTTTAATATTATTTCTCTAATCTATCCGTTGTTTAGGTCACATCAGGAGTTATGGCCTGTAATGAACTTCCAAAAACAGGAAGTAATACTCCAAATAATGTTGTAGGATGGGGATGAGTCCACATCCTCTGTAACTGTATGCTTTCCTGTCTCTTTTTAAGCCATCGTGCAGATATAATATCACCGCCATGAAGCGAAAGCTCCCACCAGTTTTCTCCTCCTTTTATAGATCAGTGCCGGCCAGCTGCTGCTAATGTAGGCCCCGCATTCTGACGTTTCACTGTGCTCTTCCAAGGCTTAAAATGCCATATTGGGCTATAAATGAGCTTGGATCAGCACTCTGGTTTTTCGTGAGACTTGCATTAACAGAGTGGTGATTGGCAGGAGCCGGGGGCCAAGCTGGTTGGGAGAAAAAGGAAAATGATTGCCATCTGTGTCTAATTAATAAACAGTACAGTTACCATTTAATCTTAATGGGAAAGGGTATTGTAAGTGATATTTAAACATTTCTCTCCAAGTTAAGGAATATGTGACAGGTTTAATCTCTCTGTACCCTGTCCTTTCCTTCTCTCCTTCTTTCAGTCCACTTGTTCAGTTTAACCTCCTCCACTCGAAGTTCCACTTGTGTTCGGTCCCCACTCGGGCTCTGCTCCTGTCGGCTTACGTCAAGTTCATCAACCTTTTCCCCGAGGTGAAGGGCACCATACAGGAGGTGCTGCGTTCAGACAGTCAGCTGCGTAACGCTGATGTGGAGCTGCAGCAGCGAGCTGTCGAGTACCTGCGCCTCAGCTGCATCGCCAGCACTGATATACTGGTACACTCATCAAGAGGAAACCGTTTTCTCTTAAACTTCAGCCAAATTCATGCTGCATGTTTGTTGTTATTTAAAGTCTCAAGGGATAATAACAATAATAATTGCTCATGAGGTTAAAGTTGGACTTCTGGCCACAATGTCTGAATAAGTTGGTGACGAACTTCACCTGAATTTCTCCCCCTATAGAGTTACTAATCCTGAGTAAAGCTTGCGTAGGTTTCTCTGCAGACAGTCTACTCTCTGACTGACTCTGTAACTGGGCCGGTTCTTGGATTAGTTCTGCTCGAATGGCGTAGCAGGCAGTACTGTACTGATTTATTTTGTATTTTTTTTGCGAAATGTCCTTCACCGTGTTAATCTGTTAACTGTGTAAAAGGCCACAGTGCTGGAGGAGATGCCGCCTTTCCCCGAACGGGAATCCTCCATCTTGGCTAAGCTGAAGAAGAAGAAGGGATCAGGAACTGTTTCTGAGGTGGACGAAAGCCGAAAGGAGCGCAGCGCTAACGTTAACGGGAACAGCGATCACACCCCAGCTAGCACAAATGCCAAGGTGGGCTTCTTCAGGCTTCAGATTTAAATGTTCTTTAAGTCTTCTGCCCTTTTTACCCGACATTGGGCTGTGTTGGATTATGTTCTTTCACCGTGTGTGAACATATTTCAGTCTCACATCTTTGTGTTTCTCAGTGTTTACAGCACAAGGATCACTAATATGCACAAGACCCCATAGAAATGTATTTAATTAGAGGGAACGGGAGGGAGGGAGAGAGGGAAAGGTAGGTAGGGAGGGAGGTAGGGAGGGAGGGAGGGAGGGAGAGAGAGGGAAAGGTAGGGAGGGAGGGAGAGAGAGACAGAGAGAGGGGAAGAGAGGGTGGAAGGGGGAAGAATTGAAAGAGAGCGCGAGGGAGAGGGGGGAAGCAGTACAGCATCAGTTGAGCAGTTAATCAGGAGCCGTACTTCTCGCTCTCTTTAGATTGGAGCTGAAAAAATCTTGAAGGAGAAATCTGCAGTTTTATTGCCATCAGGTTTCTTTCTTTCTAAAGATGAAGTGATGTACAGGAGGTGTGTGTGAGTCCAGCTGCCATGTGCTGTGTTTACTTGCAGTCGTTGTGTTACATTAATCTTACTGAAATAGCGGTCATGTTTGTTTATTAGAGAAATCTTTGTTGAATCAGGAACATTGTGTATTATATATATATATACACAGACCAGGATGTCTAGTTTCCTTTTGTTCAGCTGTACCGGTGCCTTACAGACAGGACGGCGGTGTGGTCAGTGCTCCTGGGGCGCGTACCTGAACCCCCTCGCCGGTGCTGAATCCTACACACGAGCTGTTCATATCCACTCCTTCCAGCTCAACATTGCTGTCATTCTCCTTCTGTTCTTCTCTCTCCTGTGCGCTTCAGCCCTCTCCTTCATCTGTTGCGTCGGAAGCCTTGGCTAAAGCCACACCCCCAATCAACAGGCCACGCCCAGTTCCCGCCTCCTCCGCCCTGAGCACGCCTCTGTCCCCCTTATCACTTCAGGCTTGTGCTCTTCACGCCTCCGCGGCTCCTTTCTACCAGGTCCCTGCATGGCGTGGCTTTGACTGTGTGCTTCCTAACAGACGTGCTGTTTCAGATAGCGGGGAATCCTTGCTGTTGTGCGCAGATACCAGGATCCCTGATCAAATCATGGTTCGGCTCCTAGTGAACGATTTAAGCTCTGTCACTCGTTTGCACTTTTTTTCTGAGGTCTGTTGTGTGTGTTATCGTCTTCAACCCCCAGGCTTGCAGCTGCATTTCTGTTTAACGTCCGGGTTTTTGTAGAGCTTTTGCGTAAAAATGACACGTATGCAAGAAATCAAAGGCTAACGATTGTTAAGCCCTTCGTCATAAACTGCATGGTGGTGTTGCCTGTGTTGCAGTCTACAGATTTATAAGTGCGCCTGAACAACCAAATGGAACACGTTTCCAAACCTGATCTCTTCCAGGTGAACTCTTCTCCTCCGTCTGACCTTCTGAGTTTGGGAAACAGCACAACTCGGAACTCTGCCAGTCCTCCGGCGGGCTCCAGCGCGGGCAGCCTGCTGGTGGACGTGTTCTCCGAAAACCTGCCCACGGCCAGCTTCAGTCCCTCCACACCCATCATCGAGGAGAACCTCTCAAGGTGAGCTTCAGTCCCCGATTGCTCAGGTCCTTTATACGGTAGTTATCATCATCCGGTACAGGTGCAGTTCAGTGAAATAATCACTCCGTACAAACCAACGATACTGAACGGCATCTCAGCCAAACTGGGGCCATTTCACACACTCCTTTATTATTTGCTTTTAAATAACTTTAAATAATCAGCTTTTTTCATTCCTGTTAAAAGAATATAAAGCTTGAAGTAATTGGAATGTGTTTATAAATCTTTAAATCCCGAAGAGCCTTTTTTGGTTAGATTGGTGACCTTAGACCTTTTTCCAAATCATAGAATTCCAAATTTCTTATTTTTATTCGTCCTGTCATTTTATGTCACTCCTCTTATAAATGTTATAAATTGCTGATGACTTGACAGACAAGGAAAAGGAATGTGTGTGTGTGTGTGTGTGTGTGTGTGTGTGTGTGTGTGTGTGTTGTGTTGTGTTGAATTCAGCACGTGGTGGTGTAAGCTGTACATCCGCTCAGTCCCACAGTAACAAATCTGTAAGGTCTGTGTGGTTTCAGGTTTGTGTGTAAGAATAACGGCGTCCTGTACGAGAACCAGCTGCTGCAGATCGGCCTGAAGTCTGAGTTCAGACAGAACTTGGGTACGTCTTACACACATGGACATTAGTGGTTTTGTTTTTGTGTCATTCCTTTAATGAATGTTATTAGAGCTTTATAACCAAGTGCACCTGAACAGCGTGGACTGCATGGATCAGTAACGTCGCCTGCAGCTGAAGGAGAGCCATCTTGCACTTTATTTTGGACAGGTTTGCTGCGAGCGTGGAGGATCCTCTGTGAGCTCGGGTTAGCGTGTGCTAGCATGTGATGATTATGAATGCTTGATGCAGATCGAGATACTGATCTCTCTCGTTTCCTCATTGCTGCGCGGCGCTCGGCGTGTGTGTTCTTGATGGCACGTCTGATATAACGTGATGTTCCTGTGACGTTTCAGGCCGCATGTACGTGTTCTACGGAAACAAAACCTCGACACAGTTTATGAACTTCTCTGCCTCTGTAGTGTGCCATGATGCCCTCAGCGATCATATCCTTTTATCACGCGTGCACCGTCCTACTGACCAGCCCATGAAATCAAACGAATAGAAAGTGTTTGTATGTATTACTGAATATTACTGAATTTCTGAATGTGTTCTGAAGCTTTTGTACTAATAACATCATTTTCCACCACTGAGTCGCACAAGCTTGTGAATTTCTCGGTATGTCCGTACACCAGGTGGCGGCGTACGTCTTCGTTTGTGTCCTTAATATGCTGTGTACAGCTGAACGTTCACACGAAACTGTCCGACCCTGTAATAGAAGGAGGAGCTCAGCTTCAGCAGGTCCTCAACATCGAGTGCTTATCCGACTTCGTAGATACTCCAGTACTCAATATACATTTCAGGTGGGTGTGGGTGTGTGTGTGTGTGTGTGTGTGTGTGTGTGCCTCAGCCCCGCTTCTTACTGAAACTTCCCAAACCGTATCTCACCTCCAGTTTCAAGTAAACGAAACGCACACAAAGCCTCAGTCTGCTGAAATGCAGCCCTCACTCTGTATGAGAACATAACGCTTTACGCTGTGGTGTTCTCCTTCTGCTCCACGTCTCGTCTCGTCCTGCCTTGTGGATTTGTCAGGCGTTTCACTCGTATTACGTACTGCATTGCCAGTTGTCACCCCATTCAGCGGTAACGCTACACCTGCTGCTCTTACAGGTATGGAGGCAGCACACAGAACATGTCTGTCAGACTTCCCATCACTCTCAACAAGTTCTTCCAGCCCACGGAAATGATGTCTCAAGAGTTCTTTCAGCGCTGGAAGCAGCTTAGCGCGTAAGTAGTGAACATGTGTAATAGTGAACATTCTGCACTACTGCATTTAATACACTTTTACATGTAGCCATTTCGGATCCAAGGAAAGAAAAAAAGTCTCGTTCTGAGTCGTTTTGTCACGTTTCCGTCCCATCCAAGACTTTATTAGGTCACGTATGACATTTGTTGGATTGTTAAATATAAAGGAAAATAAACCGGTATATCAGAGAAATAATACTGTAAGATTCTGGAACAAATGGCAAAGATTGAAAATCAAAAAAGAATATCTGAGACTAGAAATGTTTCGTATGAAGAGATTCGGCTGATTTTTCTTTGGTTAGGATTGATTTTATTATATTTATACTTCATACTTTATTGTATTCATTAAATTTACAAAAACATTAAAGCTTAGTAGGCTTTAAAGTAAAAAGTAAATTTGTATTTGTAAGGCGCTTTTAACAGCAGACGTTGCTGTGTCATGGATTGTGTTGGAAACTGTGATTATGGTTGAGTTTTGTTTGTTCGCTTTTGTTTACCTTTTGTGTTTCATAAGAATTAAAAGCTGTACCCAACAGGGGCGTGTCAGGACCAAAAACTCAACGGGCCGAACCTCTGACTGCTAAACGTTACTGATGCGGTGCTCCTCTGTTTATTAAGAAGTCCATGCACATGTCGATTCGTTCTGAAACATGTCAGACATGATGATGATGTATCGTGTGGATGTGTACAATGCCCTTAGTTCTTCTCTCCATGCGATTTATTGACTGCCTTTGTCCTAAATCAATAAAACTAATTTGCTTCTTGTGACCGTTTCCCCCGCAGTCCTCAGCAGGAGGTGCAGCAGATCTTCAAGGCTAAGCATTCCATGGACACTGAGATCACCAAGGCGAAGGTAGCTCCAGGTTCAGGGACCGCACGACTTGGATCACGTTTACTTGTTTGTTTATCCCGTTAAACACAGAAGTCATTATCTCGCTCTGCTGCGTAACGTGCGCTGTTGATTTATCTACAAGCCCAGAGCTCTGTTACGGCTGTTTACTAGGGGCTGTTTTTTATTTCTAATTAGCGTGTGTGTGTGTGTGTGTGTGTGTGTTTTATAGATTATCGGGTTTGGAACAGCGCTGCTGGATGGAGTAGACCCCAACCCTTCTAATTTTGTCGGTGCTGGTGTTATACACACAAAGACGATACAAGTCGGCTGTCTGCTGAGATTAGAGCCCAACGCACAAGCACAGGTACACAATCGGTCACACATACACGAGCACAGGTACACAATCGGTCACACATACACGAGCACAGGTACACAATCGGTCACACATACACGAGCACAGGTACACAATCGGCATTGTAACTGACTTGCCCCCCCCCCTTGCCCCCCCTCTTGCCCCCCCTCCTTGCCCCCCCTCCTTGCCCCCCTCTGGCCCCCCCTCTTGCCCCCCTCTTGCCCCCCCTCCTTCTTTGCTGTGCAGATGTACCGGCTGACGCTGAGGACTAGTCGGGACACTGTGTCTCAGAGGCTGTGCGAGCTGCTTTCAGAGCAGTTCTGATCGCTGCTGTATCCCATCAGGCCCTGGTAGCCGATGACGACGGTCCCTCATTTCCTCTCTGTGAGCGTATAAACACTCTCGCGCTTCCCTGACGCACTCCTGATGGTCTGATGTAGCTCATTTCACATCTTTACGTATATACATCAATATTAACTCTGTGTACAGTGTAAATGTCCCAATGAAACTTTTATTTTTTACTCCCATATACAGTATAAGTGACCTTTTCTCCCTACATTTAGTTTGGTTAATCCTTGTCTGCTTAAATCAGGCCTTCAGATATATACAAGGCTTTTTTTTATTATTTCTACCATTTTGTTACACACCAAATGCAGACAGAAAAATGTGTATTAAAAGACTGGAAAGAGAGAAGAGCTGGACAGAACTCCATCCTGCCTGGTGTGACATCGACATGAATCCAGTTGCTGAAACAAGTGCCTTGGACTGGTGCCGCTGGAACTCTGAGTGCTGTGGAGTTCTGCAGAGGAGAGATTTCAGTATTTCGGTTTACTCATATAGAATAAATCAATTCTCAGGGGACGACAGCCTAATTCTTCTTCTGAAGCTTCAATGGCAGATCCACAAACATAAATCAGTAACAAGTGCTTTGAAAGTGATGAATTAAAAGTGCTTGAGTTGAAAAAAAAAAAAAAAAGAAAAATGTCATGGCTTGGCCACTGCCAGTTCTCCACGTGCCTTCAACTTGTGTGTTCCTTGTGCCTGTTGCTGTGTGACCGTGTGTGTTTGCATCTGAGAGCGTGCTCTGCTCCCAGCTTTCAGATGCCTTCTGCCGATTAAACTGCAATGTGACACTCCTCTAATCTGCTGGTTTTTTAATTACAGTGACCCAGAGCTACTTCCTTTAAATGGTACTAACGTTAAATGTGCACAATGTCTCCATACACCACAAGTAAAGTAAAGGCAAAGCTATGAGGCTAATGTGGCTAAGTAAAGGGAAACTCGTAGATGCCAGATTAGGACTCTGTACACTTTCTCTTAGCCATCACGTTCACCCGGTTATATATCAAAATGGACAAAATGATGCTACATAAAAGGTCGAGTGCACCGGTAGCAGGGAGCATGACAAGAACCATCAGGGTAAAGTCTGCAAAACAGAAGTGTCAGTTATTTTGACTCGATTCTATGCCTATTATTATAATAATAATAATAATAATAATACGGTGTGAAAATCTTCCTTCAGCTGAGGTATTTGTTTACGGCATACGGATATTAAATAAACATTTTTAACTCGTCTGTATATTCCGCATATAAAAGTGTAGTAATCCATGCAGATGGAGTTGAAGTCGAGGTTTACGTTGGTTAGTCTTCTTGCACATGAATTCACTCAGGAAAGCGAGTAGGATACGAACTTTTTTCCGAGTTTACATAATTTTCATGAATACCAAATATCTTCCGCAAACGCTTGTATGAATGATTCAGCTTGATAATCGAGACTCGTCACCAGGCCCACAAGCTTTCCCTCCGCGACCCGACCTGTCACACCCGGAGTGTGACTGGATTATTCTTACTTTGACGTGTTAGCATGCAGTCTGCCTTTTGACTGGCTCAGAAATTTACACCTGCTACACGTGCTCACCTCCAGGGCAGGATGTGGACATTCCTTTGATCTTTACCTGTTCATTGCATCTGATAAATCAAATAATACACTGCCTTATGATCATGGCTGAGCATAAACACGACACCCAGCCAACCTCCAGCAGATACTCATCACTTTATTACTTCATGTGGAGAATAAGATGGGGGAGCGCTCGTCTTGATTAATGAGCCTCCTTCCAGCCTGATTACATCAGTAGACTACTTAACACACACTTCCCTGAGCTCGTCACACATAACACATTGTGTGCTCGCTCGCTCTCTCTCTCTCTCAGAACCGCAGTGAGAGTATTAAATAATGCACTTTATCCACACACTGATGACATCGTCTTAAAGTGGCCATGAGGAGTTGCGGTTATTTTACTTTCATTCATTTATATTCAGTAACTGCTTTATCCTGGTGAGGGTCGCAGTGCATCCGGAGTCTGTGAGGTGGGAATACAACCTGGATGCGACACCAGTGCATCACAGACAACCGTACACACTCATTCACACCTGGGGCAAATTAGCAGAACCAGTTCGCCTTCCAGGCATGTTTTTGGCGAGCTAGCCCGAGGTCAAGATCAATCCGGAGCCAGCAGAGCTCTGAGGTGGCAGTGCTGACCTTTGTACCACTGCGCTCCCCTCCAGTACTACTCGTCTCCCTGAGGCTCTTCAGTTGTAGGGGCTGATTCCTGCAGCCGGATCAGTCAGAGCTTCACTGATGAATCTGAATTCCAGTCAGTGAGTGTAGCCGGTGTCTAATCAGGAGTTAAATCTGACGTGCGAGAGCAGTGCTGCGTTAATAAAGTGATACGAAGGCGATAACATGTAAAACATAATTAACATTTAATAGGCTGCAATAGGGCGTGACCTGTCAGGTGTCACAAAGACTCCAGGCTGCATTTCAGACTGCTGGCCTACAGGTCAGAGACACAGCAGCGCCCGGGACTGTAGCGACCCATTACAGGAGCGACAAAACAGAGTCATATTTACGATAAAATACCCTTTTACCCTAAATGCTGAAGCTCTGCCAATGTTTTTTTGCTTTCATTCTGCATGCGAGGATGATAAAAAAGGAACTAATATATTCATGGTGTGTACACATCATTTGCACCTCGTTGTCCAGGTGTATCAGTGTAAATGTGCAGCGCGCACGTTGCCGAATAGAGACGCTTTGTTATAAAAGTGTGGATTTTATGTGAGATAATTAGAGTTGGATAAGATCCTTCCTTAGTCTATTACAATGGATTACATGTAACAATGGAAAAAAACATCAGGTTAATGACGTGCTGCGTGTCAGGTTGGAGTCCAGATTCATCCTGAATGAGCGTTCTCTTTTCAGTCATTATGGTGTCTATAGAGCGCACGGCTCTTTAGTGACCAAACACAAAGCGCTTTTCTCTGAGCAATGAGTCACTCTGGAATTTACCGAGAAGTAACATCAGCACTCTCGGGCTTATGCTTTACCAGGAGGCAGGTTTGCCATTAAACAAAGCCTGTGCAGCTTCAGTAACAGAAATCACAGGCTGACGAATCCCTTGGTTGTTATTTTCGCCCTATACATTAACAAAACATCTGAGCAACAGTTGCCTCAGAATGTTTGGGGTATTCAGGACAACAGGCACCTCGTTGTCCTTCGACCTCTGTCCGTTAATCAGAGCGACCACCCCTGAGCAGATATTTGGGTGGTGGACCACTTTAGCACAGCGGGACACTGGTGTAGCAGTGGTGAAGGTGCTCTAAAGCGTGATTTTAAAATAAGGCACTGTCGATTCTGGGATGGGAAGCTTGTCCACTGAAAAGCTGACGGTGAGCACTGGCTGAGTTAAAGGAGATAAAATTGGTGACAGGGAACAGCTTATTCTGTTAAAATCAAATAGTCACCATCACAAAAGCAGTTTTAAGGAGATAGTGGCAGGGAAGAACTCCCTGAGACAGCATGAGGAAGAAACCGTGAGAGGAACCAGACACACGTCCTTGTACACTACAGAGGAAAGGACAACGGTACTAACTGTGTTGAAAGAATGTTCTGTATGAACGTATTATGAGTACTGTGCTAAAATGGTTCATTAATAAAAGGTGGTGAGCTGAGTGGTGGGCACTTCCTGTAGAGGACAGGTCAAGGGGAACTGACGGCAGATGGCCTACGGTCTGTAACTGTATACCTATGCAGGCCTCTACAAAGGGTAAACGAAAAACAAAACAAAAAGGACATTGACTAATTCACAAAGCTGCACATGTGAGGTCTAAAAACGCTAATGTCATGTTACAGCTATAAAAGAGGTCTGACGATTAGCACCTTTCAGTAGTGAAGTAAGTGAAGGTGTGATGAGACCAGCTTTCCTTCATCAGGACAGATTTATGTTTGGAGGAAGCCAAAGAATAGCTTCAACCCACGTCTCCTGCCAACTGTTCAGAACAAGGGGGGCTCCAGAATGGTGTGGGCCGACATCTATGTACAGCCGAAAAACATGAAGCAGGTGCACACTGTCACTCGTTCCTGATGATGCTTCTATTCATACCATCCATCCATCATCTGTACACTGCTTATCCATTAAGGCTCTAGGGCCAATCCCAGCTGACTTCAGGCGAGAGGCAGGTCACCAATCTTCTACACATATGTCTAAAATTATTCAAGAGTGGTTTTAATGAAGTGCTGAACATTTGCACGATGTTCTGGAGCACAGGCTGCCTTCATACCTCAAACAACCAGAAGGTCAACTCTGATGATTGATCCAACATCCTACCACATGGCATTCGGGGCAGTGTTCCAAGAAGGACGAAAGCTGTATGAAGCTAAAGGTGGTCCTACTTCTTATTAAGTCCTTGATATCATGTTTTTTTTGAAGTTTTGGTTGGGTTCGGTTTGGTTTTCCCCATTTGCTTATGCACTCTGGTCTGATCTTTATGACAAGTGTTCATTACAACAAATCAATGCAGCAGAACTGATTGTGTTTTTTACTTGCTTCCACTCAAGCTGCAATTCAAGTCCACTTGAGACACAGAGTACCACCATTACCGCTAATGCAAAAACAACCGGAGAACACTCAAAGAACTAATGAACCATAAGAGTCTTCACCTGGGCAAGCACAGTCACACATCAGTCACACGTCCACGCTCCGTTCAAAACCAGGCAAGGGGGAGGCAAATAAATAGAGGGAGAGGGGAAAGGAAGACAGTTTCAAAGGAAATAAGAGCCATACTGGTTGAAAATATTTTTCAATCTTGGAAGCAGGACAGAGTGGAGTGTTGGCGGCATCACAACATTTTATTTGAGTTCAGTAAGCAGGTTGTTCATAATTATTACAAGTCAGGCTACTAAGCAATGTGGCATCAGAAAGCTGCCGGTGTTTCAGGACATGAAGCTGTAATTTCCACACGCGGGTTGCTGATGTTCCTCTGTGATCAGCGCGGTTTTATTAAGTGATGCCAAACCCGATGCTGACTGTTGAATGATTACAGTTTGCTGAACACATTTGAAAGATAAAGGTTTTATTTCATCTGTTTGCTTTTGACACATTTATAATCACTTTTTGAATCACACATTTTGAAGCAAGTTCCTTATGCTATTTTTCACATGCACAGTCAGGATTCTGTCCTGTCACTTCCAAGGCCAAATTATACTCGTGTATTTTCTTTACACACACAGAAAGAGCGCAAAGCATGCAGAAACGTTCCTACAGCAGGAGCCCAAATTAATGACCTGATTAAAAGACATGAATCTAAGATGTCTCGCAGAACAAAACATTTGGTCAATTATATGCAGTTTACAAAACATTTATTCGATATTATGTTAGTACCTTTAAGGGTTCTTTGGTAACCCATCCGGGGGAGCCCTTAAAGGTTCCATTTAGAACCCTATAGCAGTATTTCCAGGTAGAACCCGTTCTTGAAAATCAATAATTATCCAATGAATCCTTAAGGTGCTGTTTACACCTTTCATTAACATCCAGTGATAATCTCCTATATCTCAGATATGCTAATTAAATGGAGCCACTTTGATGGTGTGAGGTTCAGCCCAGGTGCAGTGCAACACTCATCCTAATGCCTTTGGAAAGTCTCTCAAACATTTATGAGCAAAATGCATTAGCATTTCTGTCACTGAAATACTCGCTTGTATTATGAATATCTGCCATATGATAATGGATGCCAAGCTGTTTTTCCCCCCAAAGCCTTTATGACCAATCGTTTCTGATCGTTTCCAAACCAGGCTTTAAGGTACCAGATTTCATCTTTTTTTTTATCCATCTCGGCTAATACACCGAAACCAAGCAATCCAAAACACTACATGCTGGTACGGATACGAGAGTGGAAAGAGCAGAAACATGCACCAGATCTCAGATCATCGAGAATTGTTCCTCGAGGCATGAAAGTAAGAATTAGTCATTACCAAATATGTTTCTTAATACCGTCCAGTGCATTTGTGGTGAACGCCTGTGAGTAGGTTATGGTTTAATAAAATGAGAGTAACTGTATAATTTCTTCTACTTTAGTGCCCCACATCATACTGACCTGAATGCTTTAACAGTTCCATCATCACGATGTCCTGTCGAATAAACACATTTTTCTCTTATACATTTGAAATATTCTTCTCTTTGATGTTTAATGTCCTTTTAGGTCCAAAATCAAGAAAGCAGAGTTTGCAGAGTTCCTTTTTTTTAATCCTACAACACATACGGCTAAAGGCATTAAAGAACCATATCATCTTCGCCCAAGCTTCCCACTTCTCAGTCAGGCAGCAGGTCTCTGAATGAACTGAAGCTGAAACTACGGCCTGTGGATCCCAGAGCGGCATTGGAGTGAAGTCTGGGAATTTTCTCCATCAGTCTAGAGACGCCACGTCTTCTAAAGGAAGGAGGTGATTTGTCCATTTGCTGCACTATTTCAGTGTAGAGCGCTTGAAACACACCGGCCGTTTCTTCCCAACCGTCACGGACAGAAATCTCACGCAAAGGAAGTTTGAGGCCATGTGATAAACTCTCGCCCTCCTCTACCGACACCATCCTGTCAAACTCCAGGTCTTTTTTATTAGCCACGATGATGACTGGTGGAGGATCAGGACAGCTTCTTCTGCTGTGGATGTGATTCACGAGGAAGCACAGGCGCATCACTTCATCGAAGCTACAGCGGTCAGTGACCGAGTAAACTACTAGGAAGCCGTCAGCCCATTTAATTTTCTCTTCCATCAGCAGTGCATCTTCCTCCTGCAATTACACACAACAGGAAAGATAATCAGGTTATTATGTCCTGATCACTGACATTGATCATGTACACGTGGATGTCATATATATTTCAATTACACACTTGCAGGTTTTGCCTATCATGGCTTTTCAATGGTTTTACTATTTTTCAGCTTTTGAACTAATGCGTACTAGTGCCTTGACCACAGACTGATATGACGCATCCAGCACATATACTGGTGGCTGGATGTTAACATGGCAGAGGATCGTGGAGCTAGAGTGGTCTCCAGAAGTGATGTGCAGGCTCATAATATGGAAAGGCCTGGCATCAGCCAATCACCACCTTGCTAATTTGTGGGTTAGTCTGAGGAACCCAAAGAAAAAAGCAATGCACAAGTGGTCCTAAATGATTATATGGCCAAAGGTTTGTGGACACCTGACCATCACACCCATATGTGGTTCTTCTGCAAACTGCTCCCACAAAGTTGTATAGAATGTCTGTATTCTGTAACATACTTTTTCCTCACTGGTTTTCCAACCCTGTTCCAGCATGACCATGCCCCTGTGAACAAAGCAGCTCCATGAAGACACGGTGTGTTAAGGCCTCGAGAGTCCTGCACAGAGCCCTGACCTGAATTTCACTGAACACCGAGTGCACCCCAGACCTCCTCACCCAACATCAGCACCTGACCTCACTAATGCTCTTGCAGCTGAATGAACACAAATCCCCACAGCCCAACATCTAATGAAATGCTTTCCTATGAGAGTGGAACGTATTAGAACAGCAAAGAGGGAATAAATCTGGAATGGGGTGTTCAACAAGCACATATGGGTCTGCATATGGCTCATAGGGCCACAAACGTTTGCCACTATAGCATATCTGCAGCTGGGGAAAGGTGTTGGTCATGTTGGACCCTTCTCACCCTTAATTATCACCCTTGGTCTCACAGTCATGAGGTGCTACTGAGGAACATTCATCATCTGCACAGGTCTCTACTTTGACCAGGCAAGGAACATCTGGAACCAATCTTCAAAACAGTGATTAGGTGCCTGGCCACGGCGGCAGGATTTGAATGAAATTGAAGCCTGTAGTCAGACTCCTGCATGTTAGTGGCACAGGGTATACAGACACAAGCAGCTGATATCGATTAGCAGCTGCTTTTAGCAGACCCCTGTGCAGCCCTATTTAAGGACCACAGTGCTCACCCCCCGAGAGAAGGGGCCATGGTCAGGTAGCCTTAACATTGTCCATTCAAAGCCAGTCCTGGAATAGTTACCATATCAAGACATTCGACCCTGCATTCAAAATTAGAAAACAACAAATCTCAAACTGGCTACCTGGAAAGCAGACAGATCCCATTAGAGAAGAGTTCTGGTTTCTGCTGAGCTGAGGTGGTACAACATCTTTGCCCTAAGTAAGACCAGATTCTGGATGGATGAGTGCCCCCTTAAAAGAGGAAGCGATGGGTTACACCTTCTTCTGGAAATCATGGCACATATTCATGCGGTGGAGCTGGCAATCAAGAACACAATTCTTCCAAGACTGACTGAAATACCATTAGTCATCAATGAAAGGCTGATATCCCTCCACATTCCTCGACCAAATAGTGCTTTGCCACACTTGTCAAGGAAAGGCCAAGCCTTTCAGTCAGGTGAATCACTTCGCTAAATTCCAAAGTCTGACACAATCCTCTTGCTCGGTGACTTTACCGTTCAAGTGGGGAAGAACAGCAGGATTGGAAATGGAGAGCTTGGTGGACGTGGTATCGGCCAGACTAATGCAAATGGAAGATGACTTCTCACTTTCTGTGCTCTCAGATAGAGCACATGAACTGACTGTCACAAAAACAGTACTCTCTTAGAATATGGACAATAGGTTCTCTGGACAATATGCATAAAGGAAATGGGCCATCCTTGAACAGGTCCACATCCAGTGCTCTCAGATAGCAGTGGCAGGAAGCTCACAGACAGCTACAAAGTCTGTAAGAGTGCAAATCTATGCAGACAGAGTTCCACAGCTTCTATGGCCCAGGTAGTGGCTCTCTCACTCCCTTGAAAACAGCACAAAATTCTCTTGGAATGGGTTGAATACTTTGATGATCTTCTCAACCTGCATGCTGACCAAACTACTATTCATACCCTTAACCAGCCAACAACCTTGCTTGAGTTTCTGACAGCTGTCTGCTCACTCAAAAACCTCACACGTCTCCTTGCATGGTCACCATCGTGGGCCAGTTATGGAAGCAGGCAGGATACCTCTGCCCAAGAACCCTTCACCAAGATATCATTAAGGCCTGGGAAGCTGATACAAACATCACCACTATCTACAAAATAAACAGTGATAAACACATCTGTGGCAACAGTAGTTTTAATAGTCTTTCTTGCAGTTGTGGGCAAAGTCCTATTGAAGCTTAGGCTGGTCATTCCATGGTGAAATGATGGTCTGCATGACCACAGGCGAAGAGTCAGACCCTTTCCACGTCATCCAGTCCACCTACACACCAAGGCTGCTGCTTAACAAGCTGTCTGTACACCCAAAACATCTGAGGAGTCCTGAAGACCTATCAAATCTGATGGACTTTGAGAAGATCTGCCAGGAAGAATGGGAGAAACCACCCACATTCAGCTGTACAAAGCTTGTAGAGACTTAAGCTGCAATTGCTGCCACAGGAGCTTCTACCAAGTACTGAATAAAAAGTCTGTATACTTATCTAAATGAGAGAGAAATCATTTACTAATTTAATAAATTTTCTAAAAAAAAATTAAAAAAAAGAGGTCGTCACTGTGGGTTACCATGTTTAATAGCCCCAAGAGTAAATTTAATCAAATTTCACTGAACTCTATAAGACAATGTGCAAAAACTTCAGGGGTCTGAATACTTTTCGAACCCTCTGTAATACTGTTTAAAAGGACATGGCATCGCATGGAAAGAGTTATTACACATTTTACACATATTACACACAGGAAAAAAGTATATATTATGAAGAATATATAAATGAACATATTCTTTCCTTGTCTACGTTACGGCAATCACACAGCTGATTCAAATTTCAGTTGAACCCACACCGTTTTGGATAACGGAATCCCAAACGGAAAAGAGTGGATTTTACCAAAAGCCCATTTTGTCCACCATGTTTCTCACCTGTCCTGCAGTATCGAGGATCTCAACGTTCACAGCTTCACCCCCAATAGTCAGCTCGTGTCTGTAGATGGTCTCTGTTACAAAGATTGATGCACACGTTATTCATCACTTTGCTCATGAGCTCTTGGTTACAATGGAATAGAAAGCAAATTTAATTCACTGGGCTGAGTTTTCACTCGGATGTTTTATGTACAATTATAAACATTACACTGCAGTCTGGACACATCTTAGTTATTATATGTAAAGTAGCCTGTATGTTTATAGGATATACATTACATATAGTATATTGTAATTAAGATATTCTTCATTCAAGCCCGAGTTTCCATTACCATTCATGATGAAATCACATCTTGGATGTCTTTTAGATGTTTATTAATTAACGGCCATCTAAGATGTCTTGCAGACCTGAACATTCCCAATACAAATCCAATGCTACTTGTTCTATATGTTTTACAGAATTTTGCTTTGCTTTACGACCATTTTTTTCTGTTTCTTATTCAACATGAAATAATTTTCACTTTGATGTCACACAATTGCTATTCTACTCATTTTGAATGCCCTGCTGCATTATGGAAACTAAAAGGTTGAATTTATGACCGTTTCCTTTGTAGGTATACAACTGTAGACCATCTGTTGCTATCTCCAACTTTGCCAGTGATCCATCTCCATCCTGGGGAGTGACCACCACTGACTGTGTGATGTTGGTGGTGGATCATTTTAGCGCAGCGGTTAAACATACACAGCAGTGTCTAGGGCTGGTAAGAGTGGATAAGACGGCAGGTTTCTGGGCTAAAACTCCTCAGCATCACTGCTGGGTTGAGAAACAGTCCAGGATGAAGAAGACAAGAAAACAACATGTACACCTGCTGAAGTACACACCTGGGGTTAGATACTAGTCCAATGTAGCATCCAGTAAATATTTTTTAATATTCAGAAATCTCTATCGCCTGAAAACGTGCTCAAGTAAAATAACAGAAGGGGAATTAAGTTAGCAAACAGCGACATGACATGGCCAGATGGTGTCACTGCAGCGTTATTTAACAAGGAAGATTAATACTGAATATGGAGCGACTGGAGTCTCTTTAAAGGGTAGATTTCCGTGACAGTGAAAAGTGTGCATCATCCAGCTGCCTGTGTGAAACACACACGCACACACACACACACCCACCTACCCAGAGTTGGATCATATTCACCGATAAATCTCCTGGTGATGAACCGCACAGCCAGAGCTGGAACAGAAAACATGCTGATCAGCTGGACACAGAACGCCTCAACTTATTACACACGCCTCCATCAGCTCCATCAGCACTCCTGTATTATATCATTCTGCAGTAGAGTGTGCACTGTAATCCTCAGCGCTCACGCCTTTACCTGTTTTCCCGACTGCACCTTGTCCCAGGATCACAATCCGGACTGTTCTGACGGAAGGGAAGCTCCCGGTTCTGCGCAAAGTTCGCGACAAGGCGAAATTAGACGACATGACTGTTACTGAGCCGCTGCACGCAGAGCAGAGAGACAGCACTGCAGCTGGGGGAGAGAGGAGGTGAAGAGGAACCGGGGGAGAAACCGGGGAATGACACCGAAACGGGCAAAATCTGCGCGCGTGAATGCGGGGAGAGCCTCATCTCCTCTAGCGCCGTCTCCTGTCTGACTCGGTCGCACGCGCACACGAGCGCGCGCACACGAACACGCGCGCGTCTGTCTTTCTATCCTTGTGAGGGCCTTCCATTGACATGATTAGCAATACAGCTAATTAATGCTCTGCCTAAACCTACCCTTCTAATCTCACCAGCCAGAGGCAACCCCTTCTGGCTCTTTTAGCTTTTTAAATACAAAAACACGCCGATTTAGTTTACGTTGTTTTCTTTATAAGGACCTGGATAAGTTTTCTTTATAGATGTCCCACAAGGTCAAAAATCTCAAATATTTTATATATATATGTATATAAATAAAAACCTACACCCACCTCCTGACTCAACCCAGATAAATCATGCCATGTCAGACAGCACATTTTCCCCACAGCGGGACTTTAATTAAATTAAATGTTTTTTTACAAACAAATGGCACACGATTAAGCTTCATCCCAGCGAAAGCGACGACGACCCCAGATGAACTCTGCTCAGAAGGCCGAGGCCGGGTCAGGGGTCAGGAGTGTGGGCGACACCTCGATGGAGTTGATCCGAAGCACCGTCTGCGGCTGCACGATAGCTGCACAGAGACACAAACACAACTCTCATTCTCACAGCAGGTCTCAGAGGAACAGTGTGTGTGTGTGTGTGTGTGTGTGTGTATGCTGTATGCATGTACCAAACAAACTGTATTATATACTGTGACATTCAACATGCGCGATGTTATTGTAGCAGCAGAGTACGGTAACTGCATGTCTAAGTCATCACTCGCTCGCCTCAGACTGCTGTGTCCAGATGTTTAGACTTGGTTTAAGTGGTTTAAGACACTGTATTATGCCACCGTCCAAAAGGACAGTAGCTAAAAATAACAGAAGACATCTTAAAGGCTTCTCCGTCAGCATCACTCGGCACAAGCAGATTGTGGAGTTCGTTCAGGTGACGATATTATTCAAATTCTGAGAGTTAAATAACAGGCATGAATTTGTGCCACTGGACCACGTCATGTCCTCGAGTTGAGCGTACGATGATTTACATGATGCTGATCTTTTTATTCAAGACATTACTTTTGAGCTCCAGCAAACTTCAGACACAAGACCTGACCTCGTTAACTGGATGTGTTTCTGCTAAAAGGGACGAAGAGGAAAGTTTTCCCAAACCATTATATGAACAAGCATCAAAACCATAGCTATTATAGAATTGTGATGATTTAAATAATGAACAATATTGATTAGCACAGTATGTTACATAACCATTTATCAGCACATGCCTTATATGGATATCTGAGCGAGGCGTCACATACACACAGAAATAACGCAGAGGTGAGTCTCGAGACGTCATTTCTGACGCAGACTGTCAGGAATCTCACACACTGCTTCTGAAACACAAGTCCTTTCCTCATGAAAGGCACTGCAGGTCATTTTTCCTGCCGGAGCGGAGATAATTTTCCTGTTTACTTTTTAGCAAATTGGCAAACTAAATTAGCCTGTGGCTGGAATTCAGGCCGCTCTTTGAGAGAGGACCAAGCGCCTTGCTGACCATGATAAGAGCCAAGTCTGTAAAGCCGAGTCTTAAAGTCACTCCAAGTCTGCAAATTCTCTTACATAATAACATCACACCAGCAACGTGTCACTAATAGGCAGTGTTTGGTAGATTACTGCAGAGATGTGATCACGTATGAAAAATAGTAAAAGAGAAGTAAAATAGTAAAAATAGTAAAACTAGGAAAAAGCAACTTTATAGACATTTCATAAATTCTTACATAAAGAGTTGAAAGTTTTGGGACGAATCCTGACCTTGACCTTCGTCTGGGTCACTGTGGCGGTTTTACATAAGCCCCGCCCCCAGCACAAAGAGCTAATCGACTTGCTGATAAAGAGGTTAGCAGAAAAAGCCTGGCCCATCAGATTCTTACACGGACGCATCACAGATACAGTGCGCTGTACTCTGTTACGGAAAAAAAATACAAATTCACAGGAGCTGTACTATTGCTTGCATTAATACTTCAAATAAAAGCAGAGAGTTTTCTTCTCAGGGAACGAATGATTAAAATGTGGCAATGATTTAACTAAAATGAGAGAACGGATAGATATCGTGGGAATGAATTAGTAAAACATGGCTGTGACATTTACCTGCATTTTTTTTCTGAGTCATGAGTGGGGCTCTATAGACGCTGGCAGGAGAAAGGAAGACCACACTGATCACCATGGAGGAGTGCACTGGGGGAGTATAATACGGGGAGTGCACTGGGGGAGTATAATATAGGGAGTGCACTGGGGGAGTATAATACAGGGAGTGCACTGGGGGAGTGCTATACGGGGAGTGCATAATACGGGGAGTGCACAATACGGGGAGTGCACTGGGGGAGTATAATACGGGGAGTGCACAATACGGGGAGTGCACGGGGGGAGTGCACAATACGGGGAGTATAATACAGGGAGTGCACTGGGGGAGTATAATACAGGGAGTGCACTGGGGGAGTATAATACGGGGAGTGCACTGGGGGAGTATAATACGGGGAGTGCACTGGGGGAGTATAATACGGGGGGCATTGGGGGAGTGCACTGGAGAGAGTGCACTTGGGAGCGTGTTTGTACAGTCCTGTGAGAAACGCTTTGTGCAGTCACTCAGTCTTCGGCACATGTTTTGTCCTCGACAGGCTTTATGTTCTGTGAATCACTGCTTTATACTTGGAGGTAACGTAGCATTCGGGGAGATTCCAGCCCGGAAGCCTGATTTTCAAAGCGGGATATTTCAGTGATTTCAGAGATTTAATAAACCTTTGCTAAGGCCACAGCTTAACCAACTGATTTTAGCATTCTTTATGTATCTTCCAGGTTATTTTCACAAGGAAGGACTTGAAATCTCCTTACAGGTTGCTTATTCATAAACTCAGGATTCACTCTTTTCTACACAATGTTGTGATGATTTCGTGAGCCATTGTAAGGCTTCGGCAGTTCCTGTGCCGCTCACAGACCGACTTCCTGTCATCAGCGAACTCACACGAGCTTCATCAGCTAAAAGGTCTCAAACCTGCAGCTCTCACAGATGCCATTACGAGTGGAGTTATAAAATATGCATGCAGCAGAGCAGCGAGTCGTTATGAGCTCCATCCATTAAGGCCCTTTCACTGTAGGACACGCTAAATCAATAGCGAAATCTAAACCTGACTCACTTCTCTTCTTCTGGAACCGGTGCCTCTTCCAGAACACCATGTGTGCCATCGGCCAGGACTCGGTCTTCTCGACGACGGTGGCTTCGACTCGGACGAGATCACGCCTAGGTGTGAAAACAGCACACACGCAGCGTGAACGCCGAAGGAACAGAGGCTTTTTGTGCAGCACACGGAGGCTCATGCTAAAATATTCATGCAGCTATGCAGTGCAGGATAATTCAGACAGACTCCCTTCATCTGTTCAGCTACCGAGTACAAAACTAACCGTTTGCACTTACACCTCTTGATTATCCGCCGAATAACGAATAGCTCCAACACACCAGTCACGATGTTCCTTATAATACATATAATCATGTTCCTCCAGCACAAGTGATTACATTAAGAGTGCCAAACTGGCTGAAATTAAATGTAATTGGTTCCTTTGCAGGTTTCTCTAATGCGAGTATCACAAATGTATAACGATTACCAACAACGAGCCCCATTTGTCGATGAACGGACTTATTCGTAAAGAATAAAAAATTAAATACAAGCATTTATGCATTTGTGTGCAAATATACACATAAGACTAACTAATGTAAATCTCCACTTGATCAACTTCAAATCATATCGTTTGCGAAGAGTTACTGCACTTTTCTTTACCTGGAATACACTGTTAAATAAAAAAGAAATTAAATTAAAGGATTAATTTTAAAAAATAATTTACACATTTACAGCACTAAGCAGATGCCCTTATCCAGGATGACTTATAGAAGTGTTGGAGTCTCGATCATGCTCATGCTAGTTCACAGGGTCAGGGACTATGAGTACCATCCAGAACAAAAATAAAGAAATCGATCCAACACAAACCATCTGATGGAAAATGTATTGCTTGATTATTATCATTAATATTACATACAATATTATTAATTAGTTTTACTGGCATAATAGTGAGTCAAAATAGCTTCCACTTCTGTCTTTCAGCCTTCACCCTGATTGTTCATTTCGTGCTCGCAGCTGTACTTTACCTTTTAGTTTTGTGGGCGCGACTAAATGCGAATGAGCTGCGTCAGGAATCAACAAATGCTGTGATAAATTCACACGTGGGCATCGACATACACAAACAAGTCCGATTCAAACCTGCAGTGACGTGAAAACTTATAAATATACTGCGGAGTTTTCTGTCCAATGTTCTGACCAAGTAACAAAGATATAGACAGAAAACATCAATGTGAAAACACAGAAAAACAGAACACACACTCGGTTTGACGCATCTCACTCACACAGGATTTAACAGAATAAATGTCACCTGAGAAGAGGCTTCCCAAGCAGCGTGAAATTATCTCCTCCCACCAGCAGCACCTGTAAAGAGGGAGGGAGGGAGGGAGGGGGGGGGGGGAAAGAGAGAGAGAGAGCGAGGGAGAGAGCAAAAGAGAGAGGGAGAGAGAGGGGGAGGGGGAGAGAGAGAGAGCAAGAGAGAGAGGGAGAGAGAGAGAGAGAGAGAGAGAGAGAGAGAGAGAGAGAGAG
>JAQQZX010000007.1:351799-364857 GCA_030068355.1 Notoglanidium maculatum | reverse complement strand
GCTCTCTCGCGCCGCCCCTCTCGCGCTCTCTCGCTCCGCCCCTCTCGCGCTCTCTCGCGCCGCCCCTCGCTCTCTCTCTCTCGCCCCCCCTCGCGCTCTCTCTCGCGCCGCCCCTCGCGCTCTCTCTCGCGCCGCCCCTCGCTCTCTCTCTCGCGCCGCCCCTCGCTCTCTCTCTCGCGCCGCCTCTCGCTCTCGCTCAGCCTCTCGCGCCGCCTCTCGCGCTGCCTCTCGCTCAGCCTCTCTCTCTCGCTCTCGCTCAGCCTTTCTCTCTCGCTCTGCCTCTCGCTCTCGCTCTGCCTCTCGCTCTTCCTCTCTTTCTCGCTCTCGCTCTGCCTCTCGCTCTCCCTCTCTCTCTCTGCCCCTCGCTCTCGCTCTCGCTCTGCCTCTCTCTCTCGCTCTCGCTCTTCCTCTCTCTCTCTGCCCCCCTCTCTCTCGCTGCCCCCCTCTCTCTCGCTCTCGCTCTTCCTCTCGCTCTCTGCCCCTCTCTCTCCCTCTCGCTCTCTGCCCCTCTCTCTCGCTCTCGCTCTGCCCCTCTCTCTCTCGCTCTCGCTCTGCCCCTCTCTCTCTCGCTCTCGCTCTGCCTCTCTCTCTCTGCCTCTCTCTCGCTCTCTGTTGGCTGTTGTGGAAATCCTTCGCCACGCTCCCTCTCTCACTTCCTGTTTCCGCCGTTTCCTGGGCACCTTAAGCATCGATGATTTTCGGCTGTAAGACTCGTAGTGGTCATGATCTGGTTCCTGGTGGGTTCTTTTGCGTTACTGCTTTTGATTAGCGCCCGGACGCAGAGTCACCTGTCCGGAAAGTCTTGACCGCTTTGGGCTCCTCCTTTAGGTGAGCAATGAGAGCACATATCAGGAAGTGGTCCGTGCTGTGTGTGGGAAAGTTCTGGGTACCATCTGTGAGATCGCCATTGCTGTCTACACCTTCGGCACGTGCATAGCCTTCCTCATCATTATCGGTGACCAGCTGGACAAGCGTGAGTCATTAGGGTTATGTTTAACTCCTGCTGTTTTGTGCTATGAAATAATTCTATTAACTGATGAAGAGTTAGGAAAAGTTGAACCTGTTTTAGTTTGAACAGGGCTTTGCTGCTGTGAGGTGTGTGTGTGTGTGTGTGTGTGTGTGTGTGTGTGTGTGTGTGTGTGTGTGTGTGTGTGTGTGTGTGTGTGTGTTTCACACAGGGAGTGTGTTGTGTGGGTTTTTCTCTCGGCTGTGTGTTTAGTGATCAGTGCCATGGCTCATGAGTCGGAAAGTGCTGTCGGCTCTCACTGGTACACGGACCGCAAATTCACCATCACCGTCACCTCCGTGTTCATCATCCTCCCTCTGTCCATCCCCAAAGAGATCGGCTTCCAGAAATACGCCAGGTATCTCTCTGCCTGTCTGCCTCTCTGCCTGTCTGCCTCTCTGCCTGTCTGTCTCTCTGCCTGTCTCCCTCTCTGCCTCTCTGTCTCGCCCGCCTCTCTGTCTCGCCCGCCTCTCTGTCTCGCCCCTTTCTGTCTCGCCCCTCTGTCCCCTAATGTTGTTTTGGCTGTGTGACCTTTAGCACGTTTAGTGTGATCGGTACCTGGTACGTGACCGTCATAATCATCATCAAATACATCTGGCCTGACCAAGAAGTTTCCCCTGGAATCATTCCCACCAGGTTAGTGCTTCATTTCCTGCAGTTGTTCAGCAGCTGATCCAGCTGTTCAGGAGTTATCATGCATGCACTCATGTGTTCTTTTCTCCCCTCAGTCCTGAATCCTGGACTGCCGTGTTCAACGCCATGCCGACTATCTGCTTTGGATTCCAGGTGTGTTTATCCAAGTGTGTGTCTGCTTATCCCTTTGGAACCCGGTAACCCAGTGCTGTCTACAATACTGTCTCTGTAACGATCGAAAATGTAATATTGTCAGCAGGGGAAAGTAGAAAGTTGCATCTAAGCCCATTTTTACAGCTGCGTTCAGTTCACCTTACAGTCTCCTCTGGAAAGCTTTCTGCCTGGCGTGTGCTGTTTTGTGCTCCTGTGGATGGTGTTCCCATGTGGTGCCTCAGTGTAATCTGTCATTTCCAGGAAGTGAAAAATGTTCAATTTGAGACGTTAAAATACAAAAAAAATCTGATATTACGTACTCAAGTACAGAGTGTACAGTGTAGAGTATATATAACTGAGTGTTTGGAATATTCTTAAGATATTACCTCTTATTAAAATTTATTTATCTTATTATTAAAATATTACCTCTCTCCCCCTCTCCCTCCCTCCCTCTCCCTCTCCCTCTCTCAGTGCCATGTGAGCAGTGTTCCGGTATTTAACAGTATGAGGAATGCGACTCTTCGACCATGGGGGAGCGTGGTAACTATCGGAATGATCATCTGCCTGTTTGTCTACACAGGAACAGGTGGGTGTTAGACGTATAAACTTGTGCAAGCATACATGTACATGTATCACATCACATCACATCAGCCCCCCACCTTCTCTCCCTCCCTCCCTCCCTGCAGGTGTGTGTGGTTTCCTGTCGTTTGGTTCCACAGTGAGTCAGGATGTGCTGATGTCATATCCATCCAAAGATGTCGCTGTGGCGATCGCCAGAGCCTTCATCATCATCAGTGTGGTGACTTCATATCCCATACTGCACTTCTGTGGCAGGTAATGGACACGGGTGAATGAATGGAGGGAGCAAACGGAGAACAGAGATGAATAATAAAAGATAGAGATCTATAAGAATAGGTTCAGGGACAGAAAAGCTAATGGATGGCCTATTGGAGGGAGAGAACGACAGATGGATGAGTATGATGGACTATTGGATAGAGACAGAGAATGACTGAGAAGCAGGGATAGACTGGATGGAGGAATAAGGCAAGATATTGACAGATAAGTAAAGAAGAAATGACAATGAATGGATAGAGGAAGAGAACAATGGACACTTTCATAGATGGATGGAATAATGATAGAAATTAAAAGTGAAAGATGGATGGATTTTCATGTTGCTATTTGTATTTTTGTATGTATATAATGGTATTGTGTGTGTGTGTGTTTCAGAGCCGTGTTAGAAGGTTTGTGGCTGCGTTTTAACGGCACAGACGTGGACACAGACGTGGTGAGAGAGCGAAGACGCCGTTTGCTCTACACGCTTGTCTGGTTCTGTCTCACGCTAGTCCTCGCTCTCACCATCCCCGACATTGGGCGTGTCATCTCGCTCATCGGCGGCCTTGCAGCCTGCTTCATCTTCATCTTCCCAGGTAGGTCTATACAGATGTAATTTTTTGTAATGTGTTTTGATAAATCCCGTTTACATGTACTTATTTGTATGTATTTTAAAAACATCACATCCAAACTTCTGGTACAAAAGAAGTCGGACTGCGTGGTGACTGGTGAGAGCCACAGCCAATCAGAAGACTGGGAGAGAGTGTGGGAGTGTAAACACTGCAAACACGAGTGAGGGAGTGAAAGATTCTGATATTGTAATATAAGAGGGAAAAAGGGAGAGAGAGAGCACACCATAACAGAAATCTCACAAGCTGCTAGACTCCGAGTGAAAAGTGAAGCCTGTTAAAACCAGGAAAAAGGAACCTGATTGGGTACATCATCACTGACCAACACACTCCTTCAGACATAAAGAAGAGGATTAAAGATCCAAAGCACTGTTGGACGCAGGGATTAAATGTCTGGCATAATCTAAGCCGACTTAAAAGCATTCACCATTTGCATCTGTTTGATGAAAATGAGGGCACTCGCGAGGGCTGTAGATCAGGAAAGAAAAGCAGAATGTGGATGCAGTCTGGACAGCCGTTGAGGGAAGGATTTGGGAACAACCTCAAAGTCTGGCAGATTGGAGTAAAATCACAGCACGTGTTCCGAGATGTGATGAATCATTTCCATTTTCAGCACTGATGACCACAGTGACACAAATATGCAAAAAATGAAGCGTTCAAGTTATGTTTAATAGCAGGAGTGAAGTGAGATGTAGCACATGCATACAAACTCGCTCACCCTAACCTGCAGCTTGGGGGAGAGAACCGAGACCATTCCTGTCAGAACATCAGGCCATTGAGCAAAGGAGTGCCGAAACAGAGAGCCACTGAAGAATAAAAACGGCAAGCGGAAAAATAAGTAGATAGGATCACGAATCGCTCTGATTCCTCCAAGGTGAACGTTGTCTGTCTGTTAGGATGACTTCCATAACGGCTCCAGTGTCAATGGGTAAGATGACAGAACCACGGTTAGGCGTCGACATCATCGATGCAGTGATACTCCAGTCGAAGTCAGGTGGACTCAAACACTTAGTGGTGGACGTTTCAACTATTTCCAACATTCTCAAGAACATGTGTGGTTTACTCTGACTGACATGCTGGACAGGTTCTGGCCCGGCCCTCTAGCTAAAGGGATTCAGCCGTGTCTCACCTTCACTGTGGAGGGAGATACTCTGGTCCAGGTGCACTGTCAGCCCCCTGGTCTACCACACGGCACTCCGCCACCACCTCAGAAATCAGCAGAAATGTCACCTGTCATAAAATACAGACGATGTTATGATGGCTTCTGAAATGGAAGAACAATATGGGAAGGATGTTCTCACGCTCCTGGATTTCCTTGCAGAGAAAAGGTCACCTCTTGATAAAGAACACCTGTTTCAGTAGGAAGTGAGCTCTTTCACTCAGAACACCTCTCAAGGGAGCCTACAGGTGACCGAGAGACCAAAACTATCCATGAGGTGAAACTTCCCACAAAAGTTCATTTTGTCTTCCCAAATTTTACCCAGGCCTGGATAGACTCGTACAACAAAATCACCCAGCCCAGTAGCCAAGGGTGAAGGGGAATCCAGTGGAAAAGTTCAGCTGAAGAACACCAAGATGGACGCATTTATAAACAGCTTGTGTCAAGCACCAGCCCTAGGCATACTGGACACTAGTAGAGCCTTCACCATTAACGGCTACGTAACTGACTCTGTGGCCTGGATTCCTCGACGGAGCTCAGATGGGCTATTGGGTGAAATTTGATGGAGGGTCACAAAGTCGGGGGTCGCGTGTCAAGGCGATTTAAGCCACCTTCCTGGCTCAGGAGGCAGCTTCAGACCTAGTGATGGACCAGAAACTCAGTCACTATACGCAGGCTTTTTAAACCCTGCTTACAATGGGCCAACTGTCCCGAGCCGCAGCTGCTGTCGGGCCTGCTGGACAGTCGTACTGGAACAGCCAAACATCACTGAAAAGGTGAGGCAACCCAGCCACACTGCTGCCAGAGGCTTTACAACTGATGAAGAACACAACTACACTGAGATGGTTCAGATGCAAGACGAGCAAAGGCAGCCAGCAAACGCCACTCCACAATCCAGAAATGATCTGGACCATCACGAGTGGTGAATGACCGGCAAGAAGCATGCTGCAGGCATGACGACCGCATGTGAAGTGATGGCATCCAGAGCTTACGTCTGAAAGCATCAGCAGCAGGCCGCACTGAAAGCCTGCCTGATTGAAGCATGCAGATTAGCCAAAGGACAGACGGTTAACACGTCCTCCAGACAGGCATTTTGACTGACCTATGACATTCATGGAAAAACAAGGGGTTTCTTAATGCACTTGAAGATGAGGACGCGAAATAGTCGCACAAGGATGAGCTAACACAGCGGCTATTGTTCAAGTGGAAACTGAAAGAGGATGACGAATACGTGCAAAGCGAATGTAATCTGGAGTGCATTACTGGCTTTAGTGGCTGAATGGGCCATAACACATAGCTCCGGGTATGTGTTCACTGCTTGGATGGGTTGAATGCAGAGGAAACATTCCACTGCATGTTGTACCATGTAGGATTGTGTATGTGACACATAAAATTTGAATTTGAATTTGTCTACAAGCATGTCAGGGCACATGCACTTACACTCACACAGAGTGACTCTTCATACTTGCATGGAATGCGCTTGTGTCCACTAGGGGGCAGTGTCACATGAATGTCAATTGAATTTACAGAAATGAAAGAACAGAAAGTGTCTTGGAAGCCAAAACCACATTAGAGCCGTGTGTTTCATTCTGCGAATAATTAATAGGTGACATGGGTGTAAGTTTTGTAAAGTGTTTCTCTGCTTCACACATCAAGACCACCTCATACTGCAGGTTGGTTCACACTTCTGTGGCATGAGGCAGAGAGGGTAAACGTGGCACAGCTTAACTTTTACCTTAATGAAAATGTTATAAAAAGATATAAAAGTGTTCATGGAATTTATTAGCAGCTGCGAAAGGCACGATTTGAAAATTTACCAATGACAGGACATGTAAAAAGGTCACATTCAGAAATATAAATTCATAATATTGAATGTCTAAACCAACATTGTTTTGACGTTTTTGTTACTTTTGACAATGAAAGAACTTTTTAATAAAAAAAAAAAGTAACTTATTACTGTATAATTAAATGTCTGATCCCTTTGTTATTTTATAACCTGTAGATCTCGGTGTACTGTTTTTCTGAACCCTTGAATGTGATACGGTGTGCGTGCGCGTGTGCGTGCTTTTGACCACAGGTTTGTGTTTGATAGAAGCTAAGATCTCCGAGCATGATGCCAGATCAGCCAGGTAAATCACTCTACTGTATTAAATAATAATGTATAAGAGTGTGTATGTTACTGAAGATAAAATATTGGCACACTTCATTCACAATCATTGTTCATGAGTAATGTTTTATAATGTGTGTGTATCAGTAATCACCACCAGAGCGTTGGGTTTGTTACCACACTGTGCCATGCCACGTGCGTGTGTGATTTTACCGGTTAAGTTGCTGTCTGTGTCTGAAATGTCTCTGCAGTTGGCATGCACTAGTGCTTTATGGAATCCTCATGGTCACAGTTGGCACTTTCATCTTCGGCCAGACGACCACCAACGCCATCTACAGGGACATCATCGACCACTGAGACGGCTGAGAAAGCCGTGAGCGACTGTGACTTGCACGTAATGAAGGCGTCGCTGACCGGCTGCACCACTCACGCAGCCGGCTTAGCTTTACATCTGCACAACGTTGCACAAAGGAGCAAACGCTTAGATCTCTTAATCAGCTCATCGGGCTGTTCGGCATGCAGCATGAAGCCTCCTACTGTAGCTGTGGGGAAATCGGGTCACGTCCGGTGAAACACTACACACAAACTGGGTCGACGTGGTTTAACGGGGATGTCCAATCAAAAGTGATTCTTTTTTTTCTCTTTAAGATAACTGCCTTCTTCTGTTATTTGTCATTATTGGGACGTTGTTAATGAATGTCAATGTAAAAATGAAGAATTTTTTCATTCCAACCAGAATAATTCTTTCTCTAGAGTTTAGTCTTCCTAATCATGTTCCTGTGATTTACATGACCATGTGCGACTGCACCAGCCATCTCTGGAAGAATATAATAAAGTGAAATGATTTGGGGGGGAAATTGTACTGGAGTTTAGAGATGACATGCATTTCAGTTTCTTTTCTCATTAGAAATGTTAAAAAACAGCATGTTTAATCCAAACCTCTGTTTATTGTGGGTGTGGTGAGGGCGGTGTTCTCCCAGGTGTCATGCCGCATCACGTACCTGTTCACTAAAGCTAGCCAGCTCATAATGAGAATAAGCAGTACAGAGCCAAATAACTCCCTGAAATTTGGTAGGAAGTATGGCTAGCTGGCTGCATTACACACACGGGCTCAGCACTGTAAATCGCTTTTGTTTTTTACATGAAGTAATGATCTGATGTTAACGGGACAGAGAAGTGATGCACACCCGCTCTGACCCTCTCAATTTTCTTTTATTCTAACTAAGAAATATTTTGCTGATTTGGGTTTTTTGGGTTTTTTTTAACAATCATGTTGGCCTGCATCAGGATTAATGTTGTACTTCACTTGCTCGTTCACACTTTCAGTGTTCAGCACTGTTTTAGCATGTCCAAGGTTTATAGTTTTGTGTTTTGTACACACGTGATGAGAGGTTACGTGGTATAATCAATAGTGCCAGTCGACACTATCAATGCAGCAGGCCAAGGATCGATTAGCCAAAACTTGCTAAAGGGCTAATTTGCTCATAAGTACCAGTTAGGTGAGTTGGGGTCTACTTATCCTGGTGGTGTTTTGCAGAAGACAGGAAGAACTGGTGCAGCATTTTTCATGTAATGATCTCATGCGGTATGAGGGGTGAAAGGTGAAGCCTGTTCTTTTCATGTCAGTCCACGTCACATCATGAACAGTTTTTTTAAACCAATTTGTTTGAACTCAATAAATTAAGTGTTTGATTTAAGAACTCGACAGTGTTTTATCTCCGACACCGTGCCGACGTACAGCGTTTCCTCTTTACTCCAAGTGTAGCAGGAAGAAGTCTCTCTGACCTCACATCTTTTCTGTAAATACATGCCTCATGCAGCTCTTCAGGAACAACGCACGCACATGCACACATTGTGGGTTAAAACACATCGTGGCTTAATGTACTGAATAAAAACCAACCCCCATCCTGGCCACTGTGTAATACTCTGAGGCGGCCATCTTGGAAAACTGGAATCACTTTCACCTATAGAGTGGCCTTTTTAATCACATGGGCTCATCTGCTAAAGTGTGAGACAAAAAAAGTACACTCTGCAGTAAGGGAGTAATTTGTAAATGTGTGTGTGCGTGTGGGGGGTGGCTGCTGAATGCTAAAAGCAGATATTTTCTCTTTCCTGTGTGTGATTTGCATGCCTGTCTCAGGTATCAGTCATTAATCAGCTGTTCAGCGTAAAGATCAGATCTGCACTGCACTGCAAAATTACAGTCAGAGGGACGCACGGACCTGCATGTAACTTCCCTCAGAGATGATTTTAAAGCAGGATTTGTACAAACCACTTGAATTGTGATGCACAAACACACGGCCGTGCACTCCGAGTGTGCTGGGACGATGACGCTCCACTTTACAGGAGTGTGTGCGCTTCACTGTGTAAGACAAAGCTCGTCCTTGTGCTATAGAAGCTGACTTTGGAGTTATCTGGGTGAAAAATGGGCTGTGCCTGGCCTCTTGCTTTGCTGTTAATAGGGATCAGCTACTCCTGTCACAAAACTCTTATCTCTCAAGTCCCAAGGCTGTGTATTAATATATTAATCAATCAGCGCTCTTATTCCTCATTTCTCTCCATCTTAAGCGCTTAAAGCCGCTCAAGGAATTGTGGAACTGTAATATCAGCTAAGGAGCCCTGCTATAAGCATGATTTGTTTAGAATAATGATCATAATGAACACCGATTAACAAGGTTGGCTCTGGTTTCTGATCTCAGCATGTGTGGTGCGGCACGTTTCCACTTTCCCTGGTGATCACCAGCATCATAAAAGTTTGAGTTGAGTGCTGTACAGCTGTGTTAAAGTGTTTTATGGTCTGAAAGTAAATATACTTGTAGTCACTTGATATCAGAACTGTCAGAGATTTAAGTAGGAAAAAAAGAAACTCCCATGTGATATTTTCCAGTTATCATGAAAGGGAAACACCTCTCTGGTTTGAGTTGATTTATTTATTGTTAGTTTTTTGGGCAATCATTATGGGGTATACCCTGCGTATCACCATGCTCATAGTATAACAGGGTGAGGGTGGCATCATGTTGTGGGGACTGAAGAAAGAAGAAGATTAAAGAACTCAAGAGCGCTGCATAATGTGGGTTTGATCATATAACAGGAAAGGAAAAGGAAGAGCACAGTGTTTATCTGGATATTTATTTCAGCAGCAAACACAGCACAGGCCAGCATATCTCACAGCAATATCAGGGCGGAAGAGATACACAGAGAGAGAGAGGGATATAGATGAGCCACAGAGCTCAGTGTCAGGGTAATTACATTTAATTGGATTAGATCAGAGAGGGAACAAGCACATGCACCTAGACTGAGTGGGATGGGGCGACGGGGTCAAAGGTCAGCGATCAGCCATGGGGCTCCTTGCACAGAACGATCTCCAGCTCGGCACGGAATAGCTTTCCTCCGTCAGACAGAGCCATGATGCTCTTCTTTGAACTGGCCAGGCTAGCTGTGTCAGCCTCCTGTTAACACACGCACACACACACACACACACGCACATATATATACAGTATATACACGACAAACGGGGTGAGCAGAGAGGTTCCATCGAAATGTAATTCCTTGCTCATGTCTGAAAGACGGATTTGAAATGAAATGTTAACAGCTGTGTTTACCGCGCCACTCGACTGATGTCATTTATATTACCTGCGTGGAGTGCTTCTAAACCATATGACACCAACTCCCTGCTAAGATGAGCTGGTTAGCATACCTTTCTTACTAGCTTACTACTTAGCTACCTCTGCTCCAGTTTTATCCACAACATCTCCACAGATGTCTCAACATTATCGGGCCAGATGGCTGATTCTGGAGTTTCCTGGCACATTAACAAAGATTTCTCGCGATGTTTCCTCGCCACTCTTGCTGATATTTGCTAACTGTTATGAAATTAACTCCTCCTCATAACTATTCACACAAAATCTGAATCTTTGTAAAGAATGATTTCATTCATATAAAATGATACCATTTTGTGCTTCTGGTGTAGATCCTTCAGCAGCGCATCCAACTCCTGTTCGTCAATGGAACCGTTTCCATCCTGAAACAATAAAACGAGCCGAGCGTGAAGACTTTCACATAAAGAATTCAGTGGGGAGTCAAACAAGATGAGGAAAAAACAGACATAATTCGGTCGAGTCCCAGAGATTGAAAGTTGTGTTAAGGCAGAACGGTACCGTGATTACAGCATGAAAACTGCTGAAGCGACACGTTCCCATATGACGCCCAACAGCAGAGGTATTGGCGTGTTCCTCACCTTATCGTAGAAAGTGAAGATGTCATCAAACTCATCAGAGGACAGTTTGAAGCTCTAGAAAAGAAGAAAGGATACGATGATTAGTTATTATGTGAGAGAATGTGATGAACAGGATGATCTGAACAGAGAATCAGTGGTCTCAGGGAAACTTGGTGCACTTTTGCACACTGCACTGTACTGTCTTACTGTATATAACGTACACCTCCATACAGAAAGCAAGCTTCATCTCCGAACTGCTGGATTTAAGGATCATCTTAACCTGCGTATGGTCATGTAAATGCTACAGATTCATCTAGAAGCAGCAGCCACGACATCTCTGCTCTCTTATAATGTTGAATATTTCATTGACTTGCAGAAAGCTGTATGAAATATGGAGAGAGAAAAGCTTTTCAGGTCAAGTTCTGATCCTGAAGCTTTTAAAATTGCATACAGCCATCCACTAAAGTTTTGCCTTCAAACTTTCAGAAGCATAGCCTGAGGGCCAGAATCACACCCAATTGTGGTAAGTAAAAAAAATGCTACCAAGATGGTGTCCATGTAACGTTCAGAACTCACTACCCGAGAGACACTGGGTGATTCCACACGTCTCTTGGTGTTGTGAGAGAAAATCCCGAATCCTTTGCAGAACAATGAGAGCCTCGAGCTTACCTGGAACTTGAGCAGGAAGTTCTCTTGCACTGGAAGCAGCCTGGAGACACACAATTATAGCTATTTCTGTGCAGATGTTCTCATAAGAACATTAACATGAAAAAATGACACTTTTTGCTAAAGCTTCTACATTCTTTCCCATCTCTCCCAGTCTGTAGCTGAGTCTCGTGTGTCTTATGAAAGCCTCCAGTCCAGAGTTAACATGTTTTCTCCGGTGACATCTGAAGCCGAGGGAGCGTTAAGTTGCTCCTGCATTGCCACATTAGGAAAGCACTAACTGCCCTGGTGTACATGAGCTATCAGAGTAAAGCTAGTCTTCAAATCCTGGGTGTTTGCTATGAGAGGAGGACACTGTCTTACTGTATATAACGTACACCTCCATACAGAAAGCAAGCTTCATCTCCGAACTGCTGGATTTAAGGATCATCACACACACACACACACACACTGCAGGTTCTCACCTGGCCATCTCGGACAGTCCTAACTTTCCATCGCCATTCAGGTCAAACATCTCCAGCTGTGTACGAAACATAACAATCAATCATTTTACACTTTATGTAATAACAAATTTCCGACATTTGGAAAGACTGAAGACTACAACTCCCACGATCCTCACCACACAACCTCGTCACATGACCTGCAGTCACAGTCACTTGATTACTGATGCCACTCACCTGTCTGCTATCCCTTTAAATAGCCCAGACTCTCCCTGCTCCTTTGGAAAGTCCTGCGTTGGTGTTTATTAGCCTGGTTATGGGTCATACACAGCATTATGGGCCTTTATAACTGTAAGACTGAATCCTTAACAGACACACCCACTCATGTAACTGCTTAAGGTGGTAATAAGGGATCACCTGGCTGGGTCCGTTTACTATAAACAAGTGGACATTATCTGATGTGTGTGCTTTCGTTTGTTCTCCGTGTCTGTTATGCTGGGGATTCATGCTTCGCTGGAGAGAGGTATGTTAATTTGGGTTTCTCTCATTTTTTTATGGGTTCTCTGTTGTTTTATGGCAGCGAGAGTAATGCATATCGTTTACATGAGTGTACATTTTCATTCACACGTGGAATTAGATGTGTGGTATGTGATACACCTGTTAACCACAGGTAAAGCAAAGCAAATTGATTACTTTACAACGTTACAACTGCTGTTCCAGTTTATTCTACAGTATTTGCACATGATGGGTTTAACTGTATGTTCAGGGATCAAAACTGCCAGTCCCTCTGGCTTTACTTCCTGAACTCATCGTTTCTCTCTCCAGCCCCACCCCCTCCCCCAACACCACTTATGGCAACGGCACAAAGGCAATTATTTCCGCAATTACGGTCCTTAGGTGAGTTGCGTATGATGGCCCGAGGCTCAGACCTTCTGAGATGTACAGCTGTTTATAGTTAGATGTGCAACACTGCTGAAAAAATAAAACCCTTCACATCGTTCCTCATTACAGTCTTTACAGTCTGCATTTGGGGAAAAGGTTTTAGTAATCTGGTAAATCTGGGAGCTAAAATATGAAATTTAGTACACAAATTTGTGTGTAATTTGCGGGTGTGCACTTACGATAGTGTGTGTGTGTGTGTGTGTGTGTACTTACGATAGTGTGTGTGTGTGTGTGTGTGTGTGTACTTACGATAGTGTGTGTGTGTGTGTGTACTTA
>JAQQZX010000007.1:306461-336245 GCA_030068355.1 Notoglanidium maculatum | reverse complement strand
TTTTTTTTTGTTTGTGTGTGTGTGTGTGTTTACTTACGATAGTGTTTTTTTACTCATTCATCTTTCTGTCATCATAGTGTCTGTTCGCTTTTTTCAGGAGGTCAGAGAGGAAATTCTTTAAAAAAAAAAAAAAAAAGAAACAGCAGTTGACCTTGGTGTGTACTGCAGGTTCACGTATCTGTTTATATTTATTTTGTACCTTTAGTTCGTTGGACTCGATAAATCCGCTGCGGTCTGTGTCGTACTTCCTCCATGCCTGTGCAGTGAAACACATTTCTTTCTTGGTTTTTTTTTGGTAATCGTCAGTTACTTTCTTAGACCCAATAATATTATTTTAACTTTTTTGGCACACTGTTACTTAAACCGCCGGTAATTCATCTGTAGCCATTTAAGAATATCATTAAACTATAAAAACTGTAACAGTACCAAAACTGTTAGCAGTAAATCACGTTGTGTGTGTTACCTCCTCTGCACGCCACATGCTACACACACAGCAAGCACATTTTGTTGCTTTGCATTATTTAAAACGTCGCCTTGTCTTACCATACACACACACACACACTCAGTTTCTGTGTGCTGCAGGCCATTAACTATGAATGGCATTCTGCAAATAGAACTCTCTTTATGTCTCTCACACACACACACACACGCACGCACACACACACACACACTCTTATGCACAAGATCGGAGACGAACACTCTATGATGAACATATAAATCAGATCTGACTGATGAAGCATTATTGCTATAGGGTAAGGACACACTGCAGTAAAACAGTGTGTGTGTGTGTGTGTGTGTGTGCGCGAGTGTAGTACCGCCATGAACTCGACACTGGATCCCAAGAACTGTCTGAAACACAGCAGAAAGTTCTCTTCTGTGGGCAGGACCTGGGCCAGCTGAAAGAAAGAGACCGAGAGCATTAGCGTTGGCGCCTGTGGAGCCACTACATACTCTATAGAGACTTGCTACTGTAGGTCTACTGACACGTAATACTTCGTTTAAGACATTTAGAAATTAATTTGCAGGTTTTGTGAGTGGGGGACGGTAGAGGCACAGCTAGCTGCTCAGCCCTGACCCTCCTTCAGACCCATGCTCCCCAGCACGCACTCCCCAGCACGCACTCCCCAGCACACACTCCACGCAGCGGGCCTGTAGGCCTGTCCGTGCTCGACTTGCATGACAGAAACACATTTCATGCCTCCTGTTATCTGTTCCTCTCTTATTAAAAGCTCAGCGCGCTGACCCACTGAAGAGAGAAGCTGGTCATGCCCTGGACACTAAAGCTCTGCAGCCATCGCTCCGCTCCGTTCTGTTCCCTGCTTAGCGACGTTGTGTGGAAGTCTTTTTCCTCACATTTTACAACAATAGAACTACAGTATTTATTATAAAATGCCACATTTATTTATCTTCTCACCACAGTGATGTTAAAAATGGAGTCCAAAAACCCAGAATAACCTTTTTTATATTCATGACAGAAACTGTCAGTAGAAATATGCTGATTGATGTGACACTCATTGTTATGCTTATTGAAGTGATGTTCGGTTTTCTGCTGATGATCATCTCACTCAATCCCTTATTGATAATAAGAATTGCACAACACTGTACTCTGTTGAGGATGAGAATCACAGGAACTCACAGGGAAATGGAAATTTCCCTGCTGTACCTGCGGCTCCTGGTGATTTATCAGGTCTTTCACTAAGCTGAAATGCACTTGCCTGTATTGCACTAGTCATCTGAACCCGTCAGTGTCATCTTTTCCTTCATTCTGCTCCCAGAGAAGGTCTCAGCCTGCCCTCCTATCCTTTATTGACTTACAAGGAAAGCAAACATCTGAACCTGAATCTCTTCTCTGATCACATCACACGAATCCTCAAACATTCCCGGTTTCTGTAGGAGTAGAACAGTAGATCTTCTTTTGAGAGCATTCGATAGAAAGCTGCTTGATTTCTGACCTCCAGTTCTCTCCAGTGACTCCCTTAGTGATGTCTCTCCATGCTACACCTTTAAAATAAAAAAATTCCTTCAAAGCAATGCGCTTGCTCAGTCTAACCTGAGGTTCCCGAGTGAGAATACACAAGTGGCCCTCGGTGCACTAGAGCAAAGACAGAGCACCGTCATGGATGAAGAAAAGCAGACTGCATATGTCAGATGTGGTTGTAGTTACACATTCATGGACATCTGCTTTATGTTTACACTCCCTTACTACAGACAGCGCCACGCTTTACCCGCGTATTAATGTTCCCTGCACCGTAATGCACAGATAAATCAGAGATATCAAGATCACACCAAAACGTCAGGCCTCAACAGCAGCTCCTATAATCCTCTACACAATCACATGATTAATCCCAACTAATGTACAAATACAGTATAATCTTCACAACATCTGCTGCAAAGCCAGCTGCTTCTCAATACGCCGTACGCTCTCGCATGTTCTCGCACGATGTTATCGCTTTTCAGACCGAGGTCATTCGACGCCACAGCAGTGCTGGATGTTTTACCTCAAGTTTAGCAATTTATAACTTTGTGATATGATCGTAACGCAAGCCAAGTTCACTGCAGCTACACAACCGAATGTCTTGGAGCTGAAAACCTTCATCAGCGACTTGCGTTTCCAATGCATCGCTTCAGTTTTCCATTCCTGTTTCTGCTGTGTTGCTCCCAGACCAGGAGGTCCAGTGGCCTGGAAATCCGGGCCAGTGTCCGCCCGAGTACACTAATCCCCTAATGCTCTAAGGAGATTTTACAGCGCTTAGGGAAATATGTTCGTGTTTCAGGCTCTGATCAGATTTCATACACTGAAGATGATAATTATAACAATAATAATAATAATAATAATAATAATTCTTCAACCCTTGCTTGTTTTTTTTTGCTTCCTCTCATCCCTTTCTCCTTTTCTCCCATTCCGTTTTCCTCTCGTATCCCTTCACCGTGCTTTCTTTCATATCCCTTTCACATCTCCACTTTCTTATCCGCTTCCCCCTTTCCTTTCCCGTCTTATCCCTTTTCCCATTTGCTTTTCTTCTCCTTCCTCACTTATCTCTCTCCAGCACATCTCTTTTTATCAAATCTCTCCCTTAAGCCTGTTAAAATTGTGTCATGTCTGGCAGAAGATTTGGTAAGCAGTTGAGTAATGTAATGAAAATGGCTTATTGTTTATGGTTGGTTTGTATATATTAACTTGTATAGTAGCACGCTGCTTCTCCTCTACTGTCTTGGGATGAAAAAAAGATCTGTGGAAAGAATTCACACATGCTAAACCCTGAATAGTTTATATTAGGGTGAGGGTTGATGCTTGTAGCTTTGACTGTTTATCCAGCTATCGTGTTGGCTTGATTAGGTTAGCTAGCTGGCTGGTTCGTTGTATATTCGTATCTCAGGAAAACTAGCTAAGTGAAAGAATTGAAATCCTCCAAATGAATGCAGAGGGTATTCTCCTGAGCAGTAGCTAGATGAGACGGACAAGATTGCGAGTCGAGGGGGCATTCATGTGCAATTTCCAAGTAGGCAACTCATATGCGCTACAATTCTGAGAGCACGTCGAGCTGCACAATTTTCACTGGTTTGGCTGAAACTAGCAAGGGAACAAATGCTAGGAAATTGTTAACCTTAAACACTTGCACTATGTGGCATTCCCTGAACTTTCAATCCGAGCCGATCCGAATGATCACGATTTTCAAGAAATCCAGTGTTTACCACGGACGTGAGAGGAGGTGGCACAGCGCCTGCGCAGGACGTTTGTGAGAGACGAGGTGTTCAATAAACACTATTTTGACTGACCAATCATTAGCGCACGTTACCCAACAGAAAACGAGCTCTCAGCCCCGGCCATTCAGTTAGCTGTGAGTACACTCCGCATATATTCTTCGTGTATAGATGTCCAGTTTTTTCTATTCTCGTGCTGCCTGTATTGCTCTGTTCTCTCTCGGCTTGGTTTTGTTGTTGTTTTTTTACCCTGGACCTGTCTCGCAGCCTCTTGGCACAACCTCACACCAGTTCTATAGTGACTCTCAACCTGTAACCATGGTTTCATCTCATGACCTCATTAAATGTGTACATTGTGGAAAGATTGCTTTGACAATCTGCTAATAGAAATCCCAGCACTTATATGTTTTAAACAAATACGATGTGTATATGCGCAAGTCCTTTTGGTGCAAGTGGTTCAGCTGTGTTCCTCATGTTGTTGACTTAAACTCGTTTCTGGTCAAACGGTGTAACACTATTCTTGCATGTGTTTTATCCCCATCAGCTGATGTAACAGTCCCGTGCTCGGCCTCACTTTTAAGCATCTCTGGACAAATATGTGTTACGAACGAATAATTAAATGTATGCGGTGTTTTCAATCCAAGCAGGCAGTGTCACGAGGATGCGCATCCATGTGGAACTTGGAGGAAAAATAAGGAAGTGGAGCGAGACATGCGATCTCTTTCTGGATTAGTGGGTTTTGTTTTCGAGCATCAGCAACCTCATCTGTGTGCTTACTGCTTTATACTCCGTGAGCTTTAACCAGTGACCCCGATTTCCATACTGGAATAAAAGGCTGTTAATCCAGGCATAGTGACGAGTGAACAAGGGAACCGTTACTGAATGTTTTGCGCTTTCTGGTTTGATTTTGTTCCTCACAAGCAGCTCGTTATCCTCAGTGGTGCATGGTGATGTTCCAGGAGAGTAACGGAATAAAACCCACACATTTATTTATAAAGCCATTCTTTTGCACCATTCTGCTCCAAAAGGAAATCAATAAGGAAAACATGAAACCTGATCAATACAATCACTTGTGTCTGATGGAGCTTCATACGCCAGACTTAGCTGTGTGTTATTGCAAATATTCCCCTTAATGTTTTATTCATGCAGTGTTGAAAACAGGACCTCACTCTTTGTTACACAAGGTTTAGATTCTTTCTCGGGGAAATCCTACAATCGATGATGTACCTCTGACATCTCGATCCTCCTGTCAGCGTCTTTCTCCAATTTCTGCATGAGCTCCTGCATCTTCTCCTTCAAAGCGCCATTCGCAGAATCCTTCAGCGGCCAAACACAGATATGAAGAATTACACTGAAGTGCATGGTGGCTAGAAGGTGCGTCTGTATCTGTCGGGTAAATAAACTTCATAATGCCATTCTGTAAATAACCATGCGGGGAATAAACCAAGCAGGAGGAAACCAACAGCTCCTGATTAACCTCATCGGTCCTGTGACTGGAGTGTTCTATCCTCTGCGGCTCACTAATGATCTAGCTAACTACTGATATTATCACATCATATTAATTCACGACGTCTTAACGTTCTCCTGCAGACGCATCATGTTCTATTCGCGCACATGCTTATAATTAACTTGATTTATCTAATTGCAGTTTTAGGACTCTCACAATTTGTCTCTGCTTATTTCATTTGAAGTTATGGAACAGGATTACAGACCGAAAACTGTTAAAGTGTGTTTAAGAAAGTTCATCATAATTCGATTCAGTTTTTAGCAGACTTCTCTCCCTTTTACAGTCGCACAATCACTTTCCATGCCGTTTTCTTGAAGCCGCGGTACAAACCCAGCTCACCGTTTAGCGCTGTGCACCCTTCATGCCTGAATCAGCACCTCAGATGGCAGGATTTGGTTCAATAACACCATTTGTGCATCAACAATTTCATAAAACAGCAGATGAAAGTCCAGATTGTGAAAGCTACCCGAGCGTGACGGAGAAGAAACGGTTCGCAGTGCAGATGCGTTTAACATAACATGGGATTGTGGAACTGTAACGGGATGTGACTCTGAGAACTTGGGCTGGAGTTCCGGACAACCTCTAGCTGGAAAACAACAGATCCTCAGAGCAGGAAGACGTGCGGCGTTAACGAATTTGGTCTTCCTCCCGAGCATCAGTTATTTCATTACCTCATGTGTCATTCCTCTGTTCATTTTTATAGATAACGTTGTGTCCTAGCGAAACCACACAAGGAGTTCAGGCGGAACACAACACAGAGCCACGACGCGGTTTAGGCGTAACACCAGTCATGCAGCTCCAGCTGAAGAACTTCAGATACTGATTATGTCCCGGCTTTAACAGTTCAGAGTAAAGGGGAGATCGTGTATATTTCATTTGCGTTCCTGTGTGTTAAGTTCGTTGCGGTCAGTACTCACTGTATTGGTTCCCCGAAGCACTGCCTCCAACTCTCTGGAAAAATTCTCCAGCTCCTTCACTTCAATATAGCCGTTTCCTAGGAAACAGCAGAATTATAGGTTTCTGTCCATATTCATATAGATTTGATCATCATAACTGCTCATACACTAATAATTTGGAAGCACACATGCCAGTTACTAGCACATGAGAAGTACGCTTTACTTTACTATTACTCATTCACTTTACTATGGCTAAGCATGTACTGTAGAATAAACTGCTCTGAAGCTAATCATGTTTCTTGCTCTCAGTCGGAGACGGGCTGCGTATCACAGGCACGTATGCAGATACAACATGAAGGAATATTTCATTTCCCACTTTTAGTCCCTCAGGTACGTCCACGGAAGATAAGAATTTCTGCAGAGGACGGCACAATCAGCATCCTGAGACGCAAACCTGATTAAAAAATAAGCCTAGAAATTTATCTCCATGGAAAAGTACGACTGATCCTCTTTTTGTGACTGTATTTCACTGAAATTCTTTTTATATGATGGCCAATCTCATGGGTGGGAAAACATGAATTGTAAATAATAAAAAAACACTACTACTGAAGAAGAAGAAGAAACAGATTCGACTTATTTATTTACTATTTAGCCTAGCCAATATATTTTAATTGTAATTGTAATTTCTTGTTGTTTAAAAGTAAATTAGTTTTTTTGTTTTGCTTCTTACAATTTAGTAATTAAATAATTACAGTATGATGTTAATATACTGTTGGCATATTGTTAGTGCTATAGCTGTTTATGTATAGATGTGGGGGAAGCCTGCAGGACTCACCGTGGCGGTCGAAGTGTTCCCACACAGTGATGAAGTGCTCCGCGGTGACTCCAGCCAGCTGCAGGTGCTGCGGGTTTACAGCCATCACTCTAACTTTCTCTTCTTCCTCAGGATGAGAGAATTCCTGTCTTCTTTCAGTCACTCTGCAGGACTGTGCCGTGTGTGGACCACTCTGACTGGGACAGACGCTTATAACCCCCACTCCTCCTCCCTCCTCCTCCTCCCATGGAGGAAATGCCCACCCCCACCTTCTCTTTTTAAGTATGTATAATGGATTTAATGCACAGATGATATGTATAACTACATTATCACAAAAAGCAGTTAAATCAAAACATGAGCGGATAATTCATATTAAGAATAAGGTCACGTGTAAGCTGGATAGCAGCTCAAAAATAAACGTGAATCCTCAGCTATGAGATGTAACTATCATTTGCTCTGCCTTAACGTGACCGAATACTGACAGTAAATGTGTATCTGCGCAAACACCATCAGTGCTCATCACAAAAACAATACAAAACAAAAAATCAACTGGAGGTGTGTCCTCGGCCCCTGTCAATCCAATGAAGAAGGCGTGGCCTCTTCATCGCTCACGCTAGTGGAGGCGTGGCCTCATCGCTCACGCTAGTGGAGGCGTGGCCTATGTACTTTTAAGTCCCCGTGAACTGTATTGCACTGGATGGAAAAATTCTCATTAACACCAACTGTAACTCTTTCAGTATTAAATTAACGCACGAGTGCCTTTAAGTGTTTAACAGCTCTACTTTGTTTCTTGCTGAATTAGGACTGGGGCAGCATGGTAGCACTGCCTCCTCACAGCTGCAGGATCCCTGCAGGATCCCTGCAGGATCCCTGCTTCCTCCCTGAGCTCTGGGTTCTCTCTGTGTGGAACCTCAGGTTCTCCCCGTATCCACATCGGTTTCCACCGGGTTTCTCTGGTCTCCTCCCACCATGTAATGAAACACCGTAAATGTTAACTGTGTGTGTGTTACCATTCACTGCACTGGGCTTTGCTGCGTACTCCTGCATCTTTGTGCCATTAGCAGTTTTATCTTTATTAACAGTCCTATACTGAAGCAGTCCGATCAGTGTCCTCATAATCAACAGCTCACAAGTCTAACGAGTGTTTATATTGATTTTGCTTTTGAATAACACGTTGATGCATTAATGCGCACTAGACCATCTCGTTTTTAATTACACAATGACAGACAATTATGTTAACAATAACGAAATGTTCTTTACTAATTCGTTAATGAGAAGGTTGTAGAAAGGCCCGTGGACGTTTCTTGGTATGCGAGAAGTGAATTCTGATATGCCAAGTCAGGTACATAAGCAATTTGGGTTACTTTCTGAATGATGACATGGCATCTTGTTTAACATTTAATTGGATTGCTCCGTTAGATGAACCTGTCAGATTAGACAACGTGGTCGACTCCCAGATCGACTGCTGACTACACCGTGACTTTAAAAAGGGAAAAAGCAGATGCAAAAAAAAAAAGAGCCATTCGGATGAGTAGCATGGACCCGCGCTCTGCCCCGCGCTCTGCCCCCACAAGCTCACGTGTGAAGCGTTACTCGAGTCCAGGGTTCTTCAGTGCAAACCTTTATCATGAATAGCATTAGGCGTGGTGGGCTAAACGTCCACCATTTTACTTCTTGAAAAAAATACATTTAAGAGAATTTTTTTTTTTTTACTGAATAAAATTCTTGTTGCTAAAGCAGAATTTTCTGTGGTAACTGATGTTTAACAGAGTTGATGTGTGTTTACATACAGAAGACATTTTGAAGGATCACGTGTGGTACAGACAAGGCATGAAAACGTGTGCGGCACAAATTAGGCACGAGACACAGATCGAGTAACCGCATCATGCACGTGTCATTACAGTGTGAATACTGAGTATTTAAGAGTAACCCTTTATTAGTAACTAATGTTACCGAGTTAAAAATTAAACATATAAATTAAAAGGTTATATGAACGAACACACATTAAGATTTCCTCATGCGTCTTCATTAGTAGACACTCACACAGTGTGTAACGACATTGTGGAATGGCACGTGTGCGCACGTGGGTGCAGATAAAACCAGAAAAATATTTTATAGAAGAGAAGATTTGGTCAAAACCCAGAGAATATCCATTTATTTATTTTACAAAATAAAAAAAAATTATATATATAATTTTATATATAATAACCAAATGTATCCAATATTGTTCATCTACAGACCCTGAAAATATTTTATATGGATAACAACAGACCATATGGCCAAAAAGACTACTTTTAATAAAGAAAGGCAGTTGACCAAAATATAGTGGCCAAGGCAACTCACAGTACTAGTTCAAGTACTTTAAACCACTTACAGACTGCATATGAATAATTCTAAAGCATATTACACAACACGGCATGAACTCTGCATTCAACAATCAGTACTGTTCAAGAGCGTTCAAAAAAAAAAAAAAAAAAAAAAAAAATAGCAACCTTGTCCGTACATACACAGCACACAACCAAAATACAGGTCCCAAAGAACAAACTTAACATGGTCCATAGTGAGGAAATTAAATGGACCTGTTACCGGTTAGTAAATGTTTAACCTCAGTCAGAAGCGTGAGAGAAGACAATAATACAGAGGCCCTGAGGAATGAGAGTGAGGGGCTGCATGACGTTGGCCTTTCAGATTAAATGGAGTTCATCAATGCCTCCATCGCCACAAGCTGGAATTTTAAAAGCCTCCATAAGCCAGGGCAGCGGTGTTTTAGTAAGGAGCGCGGCGGGGTCAGAGCCCTGAGGACCGGGACCGAGCTCCAGGGGGACAGAGACAGGCCGTTATCTTTTCTGCTGCAGTGGTAGAAGTAAATGGAGCTGCTGCCTCAAAACGGTGTTATTGAGGTGGTACAGAAAGTGAGGCAGTGGACCTCTGATCAGTTCTTCCATCGGAGCAAACTGCAGAAGCTGCCTGTCCGGTTCCAGCGTTCCCATTTGTTCCAGGACCTCCTGGAGGATGGTGTTGATCTGAGGTACTGCGGAGAATCCCACACACTGCAGCACGATGGGTGGGCCGCAAACGGGGCGACGGAAACTGATCGAGCGGAAGCAGAGATGCAGTGCGAGGACCAGAGACGCGGTGAAACGGGTCAAAGCTGAGCACAGTGGAACCACCAGTGCTGATCCTTCAGAAAGTCCACCCAGAGCTGAACACACACTGCTCAGTAGCTTGTGCTGATGAAGCGAGTCGCCGTCGTGCAAAGTGGAACCACACGTCCCTGGGTAGGAAGGGCCTGGGCAGAACTGCAGCTGTGGCTTGGATCCTGAAAGTGGTACATCCTGCCACGATGGGTCCCCAACCATCACCACACAAGAAGCAACATTTGGATGGATGCAGATTTCATTTACTATGGATGCAGGAGATGAAGTCCTGATGGAGCATGATCTACATGCTGGTATGCTTTTTGCCACTAGCTGTTCTTTCAAGGGCTCTAAAGCTTCATTAAGCAGATCCAATAACTCCGCATCACAGAAAGTAGAGCTGCGTACTTTTGGGAGTGTTGCTCCCACATGACGGTACCATGTGTCCACGTCACACTCCGCCACAGGACCACTGAGTACAAAGTTGTGTCCTTCCTCACCCTGAAAATGTTCCTCTATCCATGCTTGGTAAGGTCCATGTGCAAGACGTTGCCTCCATTCCTTAAACTGCAGCTCCTTACGCTGGTTGAAGGATCCCGCTTGCTTCCTCTGGCACGGCTTCCCCCAAGCCATCGAGCCACCGCGGCACACCCAGCGCTTGCGTGGTAAGGACTGCACCTGAAAACGTTGCACGTAGAACTGCGCGGCGCATTCCCGGAGCTGATCTAGATGCTTGCGTTGCTCAGCAGTCATACTGGTAAAGAGCTGCAGGTTCTCCTTTATGGTGTTGATCTGCAGCGCCTGGAAAAAAGCACAGATTTCCTCATGCTGCCGGAGAAAAGAGTTGGGAATGCAGCTTTTTGGAAACAGCGCTGCTGTGGATACAATATCGGAACCGTAGTTACGGATCAGCTTTGAGAGCAGCGGCCGGACAGCATCTTTGGATTTGAAGTCCAAACACACAATGTAGACCTCAGAATTCCCCGATTTACTAGTTGCAGGTTTGAAAACGTGAACAAAGCGAAAGCAGCACACAAGGAGGTAAAGCAAGCAAATGGACGAGTGCTCAAAAAGTGTGAACATCTTCAGGACAAACGAGCCTCCAGGGGCAAGCAAGAGTAAAGCACAGACGGTTTCACAGTACTGCAACGGCGCCACTAAACTCTCCTGCTCTCCCGGGTCACCCTGACAGTCGAAGCTTCCGTCCGCAGTGACCAAATCCACGCTGCGCATGTTACCCACAAACCCCTGCAGCTCCAGCAGATGCTTCTGAAGCATGATGTCGCCCGTGTTGTCCGAGCCGAAAAACCACCATGGAAGAGTATGAGCGATGAGTCTGTCGTCTGCGATTGTGCAACTCCGCCCATTAGCTTCGTGATACGGGTTCAGCGTGTTCGCAACCCAGGTCCAGTCACAGTACACCCTGCTGGTTTGGAGGAAGTGATTAAGTGCAGAAATAAATGCCCCAGGAGCTTCGCACAAATGAACAGAGTTGAATTCACCATTTTGCAGCGCCGTCCCTGATAGGAGTTTGAAGGTTCCTTGGATCTCGTAGAATTTTGCCCAGGCCTGAGTGCAAAGTTCTGCGTTGGCCGTCTCGCGCAGGTGGGCCGTAACGCTGCCCGCTCGGTTGGTGGAGCAAGTGTGCTGGTGCCACACCACCAAATCTTTGTCACTGAGCTGATTTTTCACCTCGTTTAGGGAGTTTTTCAGATCCTGCAGAGGTGGATGACTCCACGGCGGAGCACAGAGCACCACGCTGGGGTCCGGTAAGCACCACTCAGTTCCAGGTGGAGCGCTGTACACCTTCACCTTGCTAAAAAGCTGCTTCACTTCTTCCAGAATCACTTCATCAGAACACTCAGGAGCGTCTGGCTTCTCTGGAGGCGGTCTGGGTTTCGTGCCCCGTCCCCTGCTCATCCTCCAATCCTGCAACGGACAGCATCATAAAGAGCAAACACCTGGTCAGAAAGCACCTGGTCCGAGTCCTCGCGCGCCTGACCAGCTGAAGCTGCAGGGTTTACTTTAGACTTAATGTTAATGTCTGCTGACAGGCACAAGACAAAAGCTCAGCCGTTTAACGCATTTAATGCGATATTTTAAGTTTAACTTGTTACATGGTCTATACAAGTTACTGCATTATCTAATATCGATAAACGAGTAAACACGTGAAAAAGTTTCTTACAAACCGAACAGTCTTGTTCACTTCACGCAAACTACAACTACACCGATTTATATTATTTTCACAATCAATTTAAAACTTTCTTTTGGGGGAAAAATAAACTGAAGTAACGTCTGTTATACGAGAAGTTTAATCAACAGCGAACAAATGCACTTAACCTATCTAGCTTTACGGTTTTATCCACCATGTAGCGAGCCCCAAGCAGCCACGCGACCGCCATGTGAAGCTCCGAGTCCGGTATAGCTCATCAAGAAAACCCGGGGTCTGCTTCCGGGCCTGCTAACCAGCAGCAGCTAAACCCACTCGTGTCTGTCTTTTTAACAGGCGGCTTTTCAACCGCATGCATTTAAAAACAGAATACTACAAACTTAAACAATAACTGATTGTCCTAAATGTTTATTTTTTAAAAAATGACGCATTACTTACCTTCGAAAACATTAAAGCTCCTTAAATACGGATGAAGACATGCTGTTTGGGATTGAGAGCAGGGTTGCCAAATATTTCATACTAATTCCCCCTTGTTGTTCATATGCACGCATGAATGATAAACTGCGGTATAGAGGGCCGGTGTCTGCTTACTCAGTAATGTTTGTTAATTGGTTTTAAAGCCTACTGCAGTCATAAGTCAGACATCCTGACCGTGTCTGTTAGAAACACCTGTACACCTGTACGTCCAGCCAATCAGCCAATCACGAAGCTTCAGTGCAAGGAAGCGCGCTGCACATTACGCAGCAGGTAGTTCCAATCCCCCAACTCGACTGGTCACGCGGCGCTCCAAGAGTGCTGATGTTAAGTGTGACAGCATTGGGCGCGTGCATCACGCTGCTTGTCTGTATTCGCTACATAAATATTCCAACTCTAGCAATAGTTCTTTACACTGAAACCGTTACTACAATTACTAGGTAAAAAGTAAACAAAATATTTGCCCATATTGTGTCTGTTGAATGTCAGTGATCTGATATTAATTTGTTTTTTATAGAACAGCAATATCACACTCACAATCGTACTTTTATACTGAATTTCAGCACCGGCATTCGGGGGAATGTGCACTGGCGAAAGCACGTTACTCTTATTCAGACTCCTACAAGATCAGAAAAGGGATCATATCTTTGTTTTAATGCACATCTGCAAATATATAATAGGTGTTATAAAAGTTGAACATACTATGCTTTTTTTGTGCATCAGAACCCGTACTAGCACGGACCAGAAAAACATCATTATAAATATTATAACACTGGAAATATGTATATGCACAAGCTATCCTTCATTTTTATTTTTTATATACAGTGATTTCAGCAAGTATTATATTTTTTGCACACTGTATCAGTGTATGCTATAGATATTGAAATTTGATTAAATGATTGATTTTTTCCTACTATTCATTTACACACAACAACCTAGAATGACAAAGCAAAAACAAGTTTTTAGAAATTTTTTCCAAATGTATTAAAAATCAAAAATCTCTCATTTAGAAAAGTATTCAGTCCCTTTATACAGTGCTTTGCAGAAACACCTTTGGCAGCTGCAGGTCTTCTTGGTTATTTCTCTACATGCTTTTACACATCTGGATGTGGGAAGTTTCTCCCATTCTTCCCAGCAGATTATCCGAAGCTCAGTCAGACTAAATGGGGAGCATATGTACCTCCATAAACACCCATGTTCAGTTCTCTCCACAGGTGTTCTATGGGGTTCTACATCATTCTGTGAGTGTATACATCTGTCTCTGTTTTCCAAGAAATATTAGGCCCAAGCACAACAAACACAAAGGCAGACATTGAAGATGTGTTTTTTCTTCATCTTTGGATTAGTCAGACTAGATGCTACACTCCCTTTTTTTTTTAACTGGTGATCACCAAATCCTAGTTTGGTCTAGTTGGTCATGATAATCCCAGCCCCTGACGTAAGCGATTCTTGGTTCTAGCCCAGCAAAGTTTTAGTTTAGCCAGTTTTCCTGGCTAAGAGCCGGTTCCTTGGCTGTCAAAAAGAACTGATTCAAGATTAGTCACTGGTGCCAAACCTGTCCTTGGACTTTGTGAGAAAGGGGGGATTGTGAAACTTTGTACTCACAGGTGTGTGCCTTTCTAAATCAATTCAATCATCAGCTGAATTTGCTATGTATGGACTCCAGTCAAAGCAAAGCAAAGCAAGCAGGATGCACCTGAGCCCAATGTATTGCCTTAATCGAGACTCTGAATGCATAGCTGAATAAGATATTTTTGTTTTTTAATTAGTTTGCCAAAACTTTCTAAAATCATGTTTTCACTTTGTCATTATGGACAATTGTGTGCAGAATAATACAATAAAGTTAACGGGTCAGAATATTTTTCCAAAGCCATTCTATGTATCTACATACCAGCAGGTGTATCACTGAATCACGAGTCTGTCTTGATGGTATGTTTAGATTTTTAACGCTATCACTAACTATAACTTAATAATTCAGTACTGAATTTATTTTTGTTCAAAGCACAGCCCATCTCTTACTTTCCCTCTTGTTGTATCTTTTCTTATACATGATTTTCTAACATATTTTCACTCCCATAATCCAGAATATATGCAACTGGATAATCGTCAACATTGATCAAATAATAACATTAGCTACACTTAATAAACACAAATTGTGATACAGGCGGCGAGTCCGTAATGATATTCATGATTTATCTTAATTACTTGCAGGTCTTAGAGAAGTCAATCATATTTCTTAGCATAGAAAACAAACAAACAAGTAAGCAAGTAAATAAATAAGCAAGTAAAATAAATAAATCATTGTGGTGAAAAAAGCAGTTCACTTTGTACAGAAATGGAATTTAAATGAACTTAATGGGAAGTTTCTCTAATTTGTATGACACACGACACATACTGAGGCAGCAGAGCGAACAAAGAAAATAAAAGAAGGACGGTAATGAAGAAGAGTGAAACTATTTGGGTGAGGTATAGAAAATATTTCAACAACCTATGAGCTCCTTTATCTCTGCTAAAAGTGGGCGTGCTGGACTGAAAAAAATGTCACGCTTGACGTTAGTTTCCATAGTGGTATGAGCCACACCATGTCGAATCTAGAACAACGACCACCCCATTACACTTATTATAAATTAGTGTGGCCACTAAACAGAAGCATTTCCTTTCTTCCTATGAAACACATGCATGTGGAGATAAAACAGTCTTAAAAAGTCTTTAAAAAAGATATTTGTAAATTATGTTAATGTCAATTCTGAGTAACACCAAGAGCAAGATCAGATAATAATCTCCTAATCTGCATATTTGGCAATGCTCCATGTGACTGGGACTTCCGTGTTTCAGCCCTTCCTGCAGTGTAACAATACCTCCTTAACTTTCGTTTCCTGAAAGCATTTCCAGCATTACAGTAAACACATGAACGTGATATGAACACAGCACTCTCATTATTAACCAATTCAGTGAAAGCAAATATTAAAGCAAAATGTTCTTTCTGGAGATCCAGTGTTCCACAAGAGGGAATTGTAAGGAGAAAAGTATGATATTAATATTAATAATCCAAATTCCAGATATAGACATTTGAATCATAAAGGAAGCCATAACACACCTAGCAAGCTTTTCCCTTCATTACGTCAGTGAAACCTGCAGTGCTGAATAATGAGATTGGAAGCAGTATTGTGCAATTAACCCAGGTTTTCAGTGATCCATTTTTCAGAGACTCATTGCATTAGTATTTATTATTTTCAAACTGTTTCATGCTTTTACACCATGTTACAGTTGAGAGCAAATAGAAAAACGCCGTCTACAGTCCATGGTTTTCCAGCCCCCCAGTGCTTATGTTTAAAGCCAGCGCTCCGAACACCATTCAAATATTCATTTTTACAAGCTGAATAGGCCTGAATCGAAAATCACGTTAAACAGCTGCGGAACTCAACTCCATGTAAATATTGACATTGCTCTGAAATGAAGTCACCAGCTGGACTGAAAGGGTTAAGTCACGTGCACCTTACCAGTGGGAGGAGTGACATCATTTAAGTGTTTCAGCCTGAAAGAGTTGCTGTACTTGGTAAGAACCCAACAACCTGTGAAGTGAGTAAAGCTTTACTGTTTATCTTTGCATTTGCTGTCATGAATAAAACTTTTCTTTTCACTGGAAGCAAGATAAGGGGTTAATAATAGATATTGTTGTTTTTAATGATTGTAAGTAACCTGTTGCTGTAGACAATTACTGAACTCGGAGCATTATATTGTATTTCAAAGAGTAAGTTACACTACAGTGTAATGAGCTCGGTATTTCACTCGGTGTTTACTTCCTGCCCGACTTTTGCTTGGCACCTTTTGATAACCTGCCCTTAACAGTGGTTCACTAATTTGTTTATTCATGGTTTCGTCATTATTTGCATTTGGCAATGTGTTGTGTGGACTTTTAATACTTTTGACTGGAACACACCTTGTATGCGGTGATTTGTTTTTTGGGTCATTACTGAATGAAATGGCAGCGGTGTTTATTTGCCATTCGGTGACATTCAAATGCATAAGTTAATCTGGGTATGTCCGTGAGTTTTTTTCATTAGCGCAGTTCGCTATTTTGAACAAAAACTTCATTCTTGCATTTGACTGCCAAATTGAATCACATCCACGGCACACAGCCCAATCCTTAGTGGTTTACTTCAGCACCTTCAGCAGTACAAGTCATAGTACTGCTTGTCCAAGATTGTCACGGACACTGTACAATATAATATGTACAATATAATATGTTTTTTATTGAGAAAAACAATATAAATTGTACAATATAATAAGAGAATATTTTCTCAACACTTCAACCTTTGAATGAACATTTTATATATTTGGTAGCAGGCCATAATTATCTGAATTCTTTTTTGTTTGTTTCCAGGATAAACCATGGGCAAGAAAAAAATGAAGTCCTCAAAATCAGAAAAGGCGAATGTGTCTTCTGGTCCCAGAACAACTGCTGAGGAAGCCTCAGAAATCCACAAGGTCCTTTTTAAGCACTCAAGCCAAACATTGCAATGGGAGTCTCTGTTTGACCAAGAACACAGTCAGGAGAGACTGGAAGAAATGCTGACTACCAAACCTCACGAGTTCAAACGATGTAAACTTAAAATGGAGAGATGTGATCTGGCGTATGCCAAACCTCTCAATGATCCAACCACTGTCATCTGCATCATTGGAAGGGAATATGTGGGCAGATCTTTTCCTGGTGACGAGGTTTGTGTTCAGATCTTGAGCAGAGAACTTCAGCCACATCGAGGGGAATCATTGAAAGGGAAGGTAGTAGGATTGATGCAAAGATCTGAAGAATGTTGTACCATTATCTGTAGGATGGAAGGACGTAAACAACTAGTTACACCGGTCAAGAACAACATGACCAGGATATGCATTCTTCAGAAAGAGACACACAAAATAGAAATAAGAAAGTTGAATCCCCAGAGTGGATACTGGTTCACTGAGAAATGTCTAGACATAGTTGAGGATCAACTGTTAGTTGTCAAGGTGCTAAAATGGGAAAAGAATCGTAGGTATCCTCTTGGAACGGTTACAAAAGTTATCTCACGGGAAGAGTACTTTAATGAATTCCTGAAACTAGAATGTGGTATTAAAGGTGTACCTCCCGCTTTCCAACCAAGACGTGACCAAGAAGAAGCTAGAAGGAGGAAGAATTTCCGTCATTATCTCACTTTTACCATAGATTCCAATGACGCCCAAGACTTGGATGATGCCTTTAGTCTGGCTGACAAGGGAGAAGAATATATGATTGCTATTCACATTACTGATGTAGCAAGTTATGTCAGGAAAGACAGCGAGGAGGATACATTTGCAAAGGAGCAAGGTAGGACGATTTACCCTCCCCCTGACGTGCAAGCACATCGTGGAGTGAAACCCAATGCTGCTTTCATGCTTTCCAGAGAATTGAGCACTGAGTACTTGAGCTTACTCCCGGACGTGGACCGAAAGGCCATATCCCTGGTAATAATGATAAACAAGGCCACCAGCATGATAGAGTCCAGCAAGTTCACTCTTTCCCTCATCAGGTCTGACAGACGGCTATCCTATGAAGATGCAGACAATATAATACAAAATCGTCGTTTGGATAATAATGAGGCACCTTTACATTTTTCCAGTGTAGAAGATTGTGTTGCTGTGGCCTATTGCTTTAGCAAGGTACTAAGAAAGTTCAGGTTGGAAGGGAGCTGGAGCAGTGGACAAAGAAAAGGAGACAGTAGGGCGCACTGCATGGTGGAAGAGCTAATGAATTTCTACAACGGTGCAGTGGCTGAAAAACTCATCTCCGAAGACCTAACAAGAGATCTCACACCACTTAGATGCCACTTCAAGCCAGATCCTGGACTGCTTGAGCAGTTTAAAAGGAAATACTCTATCCTACTGCCCTCCTCTCCTTATCTCTCACACATCTGTGAAGTTGAAGGGGCAGTCTTTGATGAAACCCAAGTCAAAGGAACATTCATTCATGTCTTGACACCTGTGTTCCAGCAAATGAAAGCTTTGGCACGCAAAAAAGATTACCACAAGCTGGTTCATCTAATTATATCAGATGAAATCCATCCTACACTACATCGCATGGCAAAGGAATTCAAGGAAATTCAAAGTAAATCTGTCATTTTGAGGTCATGCTCCAAGTTGTCCTCAAAATTAGGACATTATGACTTGCAACTCAATGCATACACATGGGCTTCATCCCCTATGAGACGCCATGTAGACCTGATTCTTCAGAGGCTTCTCCACAGTGTGCTCTCTGAAAAGCACCAATTAGACATGGGTTACACAAAGGCTGAAATCGAGCAGTTCTGTGACAAATGTGAATCTACTGAGGACTTTGACTTGGAGTCATTAAGATTCATCAATGTCACTAAATCTTGTTCCAGAGATGTGACCAAATTGGCAGTAGTGGAACAGTTTTCTCCAAATGAATATGAATTTATTATCTCAATTCCTCTTGACCAATTGTCACGGGTGATGATTAAGTACAGAAACCTAAACGTGGTTGAGCAGCCAAAGTACGACCTGGACAATTCCTGCACGCTAACCTGGAAAAGAAGAGTATATTCATTTAATGAGACTGTCAATGCACAGCCGCAGTCAGAGATCAACAAAAACGTAATCCCAATCTCAGTTAAAAATTGGACCAAGATTATATCTGCAGTTAAAGTTGAAGACTGGGTTAAGGTCAGCGAGTGCCTTCAAGATATAAAAGAAGATATAAAATCTATGGTAATTTTAAAAGCTTGTCCAAAGGAGCAGAAACATTATAAAGAGTGGGAAATGGAACTCAAGAAAGAAGACGTGCTACAAGTGCAGCTTGGCACAGAAGTGATCAACGGGGCAACGTTGCCTGCAGTAAATCTCCTCACTGTCAGTGCATCCTTTGAGGTCTGTTTGGAGCATGCAAGAAACCCAATCAAGTGTTTCACCACCACAAATGACACAGTATGCCATGCAACAAAAACAAAATACAGAGATTATCAGGAGTACCAGGAGATTTGGGGAAAAATCTGTCAAATGGACACTGCTTACAATGCTGTGGAAGAAAATAATAGTGTGATTCTTGAAGATGTGAGCATAACATGGACAGAAACCACAGAGAAGTCTCTCAAGGGTTACTTTGTCATGACACAAACACAGAAAAAAGAGTGGTCTCTTGAATTTGATCTAACAAACTGTTACCTGTGCATCAGATTGAGGAATCAACGTGCTGAAAAAGCGGAAGAGACAAAAGCAACACAGTGCAATGGCTCTGGTCTTTCTGAATTGCAGAACACACTGCACTTTACATGGGTTGCACATGGTGTACCTATCAAATCTCAAACACGCAAGAAAGAACAGAAAAAGGAGACAGATACAAAATCAACTATCCGAATAAATTTTCAGATAAACCCGCAAAATATGAAAAATATTCTGCCTATACTTCAAAAGAAGGAACCACGGTTCACAGTAGAAGTCATTCCAAAGAAAATCCCATATGTGTATGTGATATGTCATCTCCAATTCTTATAACTGTATGATGTATTTTATACAATATATACATGATCATGATCTATAAATATACTTGATAATGAAATTGGAATTAGTCATGTAAATATTACTGAAGTGTGAATAATATAGTGGACGCTTGATGATTGATGTATTAATTTTCAGGCAATATGAACATGCTATAAACAGCATAAAAAAAGCTAATTACCTGGTGAAGTGCATTGCAACTGGGACAGTTTTCCATGTTTCCAGTAAGCTTTATCTTTAACTTTATTTTTCTTTGCATGGCTTATTTTTTTTAAACAACAAAAAAAAAGCATGCTGATATATTTTACATACCACTACTGTATACACTTCAAATTTTTTATTAGGTAAACCTTTAGAGCCAAATTCAGTGGAATACTGTATGGATGACGATCAGCCCCTGCAACCTTTGAATGAAAGTCAGGAAAGGGCTGTGCGGGAGGCTTTGAAAAATCCTTTTACTGTGATCCAAGGACCACCAGGTACGCTTTGGTAAAAGAAGAACTTGACAAAATATACAATCTTATTTGTCAGTATCAAAGTCTCACTCTTGGGGCCTTTTATACATCTATCCATTCACTAGGTACTGGGAAAACTGTGGTTGGGGTTCATATTACACATCACTTCTGCATGAAGAACAAAGATTTTGACGCGAAATGTCCAAACCAGCCACTGACACAGGATGAATCTCTAAATGGGAAAATACAGAAGAAGCGTGGCATCCTGTACTGCGGTCCCTCCAACAAGTCTGTGGATATTGTGGCAGGTGAACAGTGACTGCAGTATGGCAGGGACGCCCACACACAGTACATCCAGTTCAGCACTGTCTTTTAATTTCCAGTTAATTAACAATAAGTTTGAGCAGGACAATAAACAAATGTGTTGACCCTGACGTTTAACTCCCAGCCTAGAGGTGTCTCTTTGCCTGTGACCTGGTTGAGGTACATTTCAGTTTTACAATTTTGTAATATAGAGCCATTGCATTTACAGCTTTTGTGGTCAGGTATCTCCATATTTATAAGTTTTCTAACTTACGTGAGGTTGTTGTTTCCTGTGACCGACTCAGATGGTTCATAATCTGTGGCTGCCTATGGAAAGTCTGTGACTTTTCTTGATTGTAAGGTAGAAATAAATAAGCCCGCGCCATATAGCATCAAATACCTTCAATATATATTAATGTGCTATGTCTGTTGATGAAGCATTTAATGAAATCAATAACATTTATGAATCTGTTGCTCCATTACTACAGAGCAGTTGTTGAAGCTAAGAGGAGTCCTTAAGCCTCTTCGGATCTACTGTGATCAGATGGAAATGCGGGAGTTCCCGTATCCTGGAAGTGACCTGAAGCTCTGTCGCAGATCCCTCCGTGATGAGAAGCCAAAGGAGGTATTAAGGTAAAAACAAAAGCAAAAAAAAAAGATTTGCTTGACTATCAAATAAAAGTATAGAATGTTTTTTCAAGGGCAGGGTTACAGAATAATCTGATTATAAGTAATAAGTAATAATATCATTAATCAATGAACTTGTGGACAGACAAAAAACTAACCTCAGTGACAAGGTTTTTGAGCGTGTCAGGCAGCAGAGGTGGTTGCAGTTGAGTTTATTAGAGTGGAGTAAACAATCCAAATCAAGCAAGAACAGGGACAGAACAGGAACAGAATTAGGTGATCAGTAAACAAGGTAAACAGAACAAATCCTTGTGAAATCAGAGTACATAAACCTGAGTAGCACAAACAGTAAATATAATTTTTTAACAGTACATATATCAGTAAATATAATAATATTGTGGAGTTTTCTGCATGCTTATTAGTGATGGCTGTTTATTAAAATAGGGGAAGCACAACTATTATGGAATAATAAATATATATATGAATGTGTGTGATGTTCTAATCTAAGGCTAACAATAAACACAAACAATCAATTTTATTGTACCAAGACAGCTTAAAGGGACCTTTTTTTTTTTGGCTCTCTGAATTTTTAAATTATAATCCTGGGTGTTGATCTGCCCTCTTGTTTAATTTTCCTCTCCTCATAAGTATCAGCATCAAAAGTTTTTTTTCTAAAATCAAATCTACATTAGCATTGCCTGCCAAAAAGCAGCTGAGCTTCTAGCTGAAGAAGAAAGTGACAGCTAGCTAATTAGAATTAAACAACACATTTCAGAAATGAATGCTAAAAATCAAACAGAACTGTATACTAACAATTTATTTTCTAGATTTACAAATTATACAACCACCTCAGGCTCTAAGCAATTCCAAATGTCTAACTTTGTTTAAATATGTAAGTTTGAGATGTCATATTCATTCCCTATTTACTGATTGGCAAATGGTTACAAGGTTCTTTTGAGAGGTCTATCAGTCACCATGAAAAGAAGCTGTGATTCCAGGCCAGACAAAGCACACTGCAATAAACATTGAGATGTTTTTTCTGTGCAATACGCACCCGACCACACTTATTCATTGTCAGGAAGCTTTGTGTCTGGGCGGGGCTCAAAATGATGTGTTAAAACAGCGTGTACACAAAAGCCTAACCGACACTAACTAACGCACGGCTTTCTATGAGTATCTGTTAACTCTGTATTGTGGTCATCAAATGAAATTTTTCCTACCTCTTGGGCAAGGACCAGGAGATTCTGGCTGCTTGGTGTGGAACTCTTGGCATAGGAAGGGATTGTGAACATCATTTGCCAAGATCCAGTACCACTCCTCGGGGCCGTAGCCCTCCCACTCAATGAGTTATTCGAGTTTACCCTCTTTATGAAGTGAGCTGAGGATAGTTTGTTAATGTAGGCATGTTGCCCTTCAATGTCTAAGAGCACAGGCAATGTCATTGGAGCACATCTAGTACTAGCACAGCTAGTAGTCCCTTTGTGATGGGCTTTACACTGGATACATGTCATACATGACAGGGATGCCATGAATGACACAGAGTCTGGAAAGGTGTGGCTAACCCGCAGTGGGGTCGTAGGTCCAGTTTACAGGTGACCTCATTGATGTGGCGCAGGATATTGAAGAGGCCAGTGTACTGGGTGACTCAGGGTTTTTTGTACAACCCGTGTTTCTGATGTCCTTGGTGGACAACCATACTTGATCACCCAGTTCATATTGTGGCATCTCTCCTCTACAACAGTCTGCATAAGTTATAGCCTGAGGACAGCCTGACTGATTCCCAGCTTCTTCATGAAACTGGTCCATATATGAGATGTGAATTGTGAATTTTGTTATGTGAATTGTGAATTTTGTTAGGTATGCCAAAGTATTGATATACATGCATGAGCTGTTTCTGAGGCAGTGGGCAGGCCAGGCAAATAAGGCCCAGGAATTTGGAGAACCAGTTGACAATCACCATCACTGTTGACAATCACCATCACTGGTTGCTTTGAGAAGTACAGGGTACATATATGACAGGGAGTCCACTCTGGTGTTCTTTGGACCTGGTCAATATCACAACTGAAAACGAGCAAAGAACAGTGCCCACCTGGCCTGGCAGGAATTCAGTCACTTGGCTATCTTCAGGTACACTTAATTCTTGTGGTCAGTAAAAATGGGTGAGTCACCCCTATAACTAGTGATGTGACCTCTAGTCCTACTGCCAGTAACTCGCAATCACCAGTGTCATGATTCCATGTGGCAGGAAAGAGTTTTTCTGAGAAGAAATCCACTGGATGGAGTTTGGGTATTTCCACAAGACATGAAAACAAATGAGTCAAACAGTGGGAAGAACAATGGGTTCTTACCATGCTTGCCCATGAAATCTGGAGTTTATGAAGGTGCATCCACAAAAATAAAAAAACTATGGGATGCTTTGTGGTTACTGTGACAAGTAATATGTTACAGATATAGGGTACTATATTGCATCATAAGGGCTTTTGCACATAGCATGACAGTTCCATTTCCTATGGGTCCACCATCGAGGGCTTGAATATACAGAGGATAATGGGGAGATTGTGGGGAGATTAAGCTCCTTGACAAGGGCTTGGTCGATGAAATTCCACATTGCTCCGGATTCAATCAGCTCTGAAAGCATAAGAAAACGTCCTGACTGCTTTATCTGGACAGTTAAGTGAATGGCTGCTGTGATTAAAAACGTATTCATCGAGGAATGAGCTAGAGCGGTGTATTGCTCAACTGGTGGACATGGTTTGGCAGAGGCTTGGCTGCACCCATTTGCATTGGTTCAGGACTGTGAACCTCAGACTGTGAATTCTATTCCACCTTGGGTCTCTGGAGATTGCACAGGAGACGTTTAAGCAGATGACGAGATCAATCGATGAGTCCAAGAACATGGATTGCAATTGCAACATGCAGTCTTTGGACTGAGCTGGTTGTCTTGAATACTTGCTGGGATGGAAGATGAGGAAAGGGGTCGACGTGGTTGGACGCTGTTTTGTGAAAGCTGGTGGGAGCATATTGATGAGCTGGGATAGCTTAGTGTTCAGCAGTGCCAGGTGCTGTTGGTGATCCCCTACCAGAAAGCCTTGTGCTGCGATAGCATTATGCCAGTCCTGCTCATCTGTTGCATCCATTTGTGCCAAAGTAATCTGTCAGGCAGTGGAGATGTTTGCAGTTGCAGGTGAGGTTTATTAAAGTTTAGCAAACAATCCAAAATAATAAGCAAGAGCAGGGTCAGAAACAGGCAAAGATTCAGGCAATCAGCAAACAACATAGACAGGGCAAATCCAAACTCATGAAACCATTATGGGAACTGGATTGTCAACTGGTTCTCCAAATCCATGGGTCTTATTTGCCTGGCCTGCCCACTGCCTCTGAAACAGCTCATGGTGCTTGGAACTTTGGAGTTAGTTCTGTGAATGCATAAAACAAACAGGTTCATGATCTCTTTATTTTATGAACATGCAAAACATTGTTCCTAATCATCAATCCTGTCAGTTGGGCCTTACATTTTTATCAACCTGGATGTCTGATCATTAACTTCAGGAGTTGTATGTTTTTAATCTAATTCTTCTTGATCCCACATTGAACTCAACTGCAAAATGTAGGGTCAGGAGAACTTCAGACATTCAGTGATGATAGCAATTGTGCACAGGGAGTCTAGACCTTTTTTCAGCTGAAAACAGTACAGACAAAGTCATAAGCCTTCCTCCACATTCACCAAAGAAGCTGATGCAGCATTGTGGCCACACTGAGGACTCACTATGTTCTCTGTTGATGCCGTGATTGGCTACACTGAAGTAATTTCACAGACCAGGACCAACCAAATAGATACCACCAGGCCTCATGTGCATCAATGACCCAGAGAGCTGTGCAAGCTAGAGCATTGTGCTCCTGGTAGGCCCACCCTTGCCTGACAGGTCAAAGCGTAGAGGCCAGACAAACTGCATTCCACCAGCACTGGCCAGAGTGTGACCCTACTGCCTTTTTTGCTAGCCCTGAGAGAAAGAGAGACAAAGGCTAAGGGAGTAAACCTAGGCAACTCAATATCTCCTTATTACTGCATAGTGTGGACTGTACCACAGACACCTTGTAGACAGCAAATTGAAAGCTTCACTGCTCTAAGAAGATAGGCTAGTCTGTAATCAACACTTGCTGCAGAGAGAGCACATCAGTTCACTGCCTATATAGAAAAGGCATTAGAAGGCACTGACAACACGGACATTGACAAGACAATGACTACAATGAGAAGAGATCCACAACTCAACACAGTCACAGCCTTCAGGAACAAAGAATTTAAGAATGCTGACTGGCCAATTGGGAGACAATGGAGCTAGTAACAGAAGTCAGATGGAATGCTCTTCTGGCTTACAGGAATAACCTCAATTCAGTCACACAAGACTCCACATCAGAGTCACGTCAGAGTCAATGGTAAACTCTTGAACATGACTTGTCTCATCAGGCATGCATCAGGCATGCAACTCTGCACACTCTTCTACAACAGCAAGGCCTGGATAACCTGCATCAGACAAGAGACGAGGCTTAACAGCTTCCACCTCTGCTGCCTTAGGAGGAGCCTCTTGCTTCACTGCAGTGACCATGCCCACCTATGGTTTAATCCTAATGCAGACTGATATTTGCAGCAGTAGAAAGATACAGATCAATCTTTTGCCATCCTAAAAAAGCTACATGAAATATAACCTCATGTTAATATAAATAAGCATTGATTTTCACAACACAAGTTTAATCCAAACTTTCTCCATTTTCTGTGTATTCGTCCTTTTGCCACATCGTGAAATATCAGATCCAGTTTGCCTTATTTATGTAATTGATCAGTCTACACAGTGTCATGAAACACAAACCAGTAACTCCAGTAAGTTTAAAGTAGAGTTCCTGGGATAGGATACATGGAGATATTAAATGTCACTTCATAATTATGAGTGTAAGTTCTACAGGCAAATAGTCATTAAGATGATACCCTTTAGCACCATGGTGGGGTGAGATTTCAAAGATAAATGCTAGTTGATCAACACATTATATAAGCACCTTTCTAGATAGTGCATGGTGTTAGGACCAGTAACTTTATAGAGCTTAAATGACTTTACAGGGATTTACAGAGCGCATCACTATCGTTCTGAGCTTTCAACCTTTTTCATGTTCAGAGCATCTTGTAAGGAAAGCATCACTATCTCATGACAATTGCTGTACATCTTTAGTGTCCCTGAAGTACACATAGATTTGTTCAGTGTCTGTATGCTTTCCTTTCAGAGGTTGGGATCTGTTCCTATGAACAGATCATGAGGTGAAGTAGGGGTTGATGTGAGTGTGCCTTTAGCTGGAGGGGTACCATAGGTAGCGGTGACATTGTCCCACTGAGATATATGAAAAGGGAGAAAAAGCTATACAAGCAATACACAAGCCAATAAATATTATAGCCTCTTCTAGGACCAGATTATAATTAGTAAAGTATAAAAATATTAGTTAGTATAAAAATGTGCAGAATATATTAGAAACTATAAGGAATCCAGACTGCAAAATTGGAAATAGCTAAAACTGCAATAGAACTATATTCTGTTGTTTTACAGAAACATCTCTCTGATGGACTTGGTGCGACAACCTGATAACCCCTACTCAGAAAAGATAAAGGCTTTTGAAAAAGAAATTGAACCGTTTGACACTGAAAGGTAAAGGAGATTATAACAGTATGTTTGTGATGTATATATTCCCTATTTTTTGATGTTTCATACATACATACCATTTTTGTTATGTTATATACCACATACTTTCAATCTCTATAAAACTGATTACTCTTTTGTAAAAAGGCATAACATGGTTCCAAAAATCTGAATTTTCAATTTTTGACAGGTACTTGCACTTTGCTATTAACACTGAAAAATTGATCTCATTTCCACTGAGCACTGCTGAGATGTTTAGACTACATGATTAATGGTTCGGCTTTAGATTCAGTTGTTTGTACATGTTTTGGAAGTTAAATATTAGGCCAGACCAATTCATTGGCTAACCTGGCTGTAGCTCAGGATTCGGAGTGAATTTGGCCTCCAAATTAATCAAACGCTAGAAACCCAAACGAGGATGGGTTCCTTTTGGAGTCAGGTTCCTCTCAAGGATTCTTCCTCTCGTCATTTCAGGGAGTTTTTCCTCGCCACAGGCTGCTCATTAGGGATATATACAGATAACTTTATAGATTCATAAGTTTATATTCAGAATTTATATACTTCTGTGAAGCTGCTTTGTGACAATGTCCGTTGTTAAAAGCACTATACAAATAAAATTGAAGTGAATTATAAACAAATAGGTCCAGTGAATTAAATATATTGAAAGACATTTTATGGCTGACTGGTTCAAGTTCAATACTTTGTTGAAACAGTTTAGTTGTACTTCGGTCATACACAATATGGCCAAATGTAGGTGGACAACTGATGATCACAGCCATATATGAGCCTTCCCCAAATTGTTGGCACAAAATTGGAGGAGAGTGGAGGTTATTATAACAGGAAATGAGGACTAAATCTGGAAGGAGATGTCCAACAAAGTCATATGGGTGTGTTGATCATGGTGTCTTGTCCACACACTGTTGGTCATATAGAGTATTTGGCTTGTGTATATTGCTTCAGGTTTTGACTAAAGGAGGGTTATTATTATATGGGTGCAGTCACATGGACTTTAGATATAGTTAGCAAAATCTTGGATATCAGACAATATAATAGTAAAAGTCAAAATAGGGAAAAAATTTCAGAGGGTGGACTACACAAAGACCTTTGCGACCTTCGCATTTTATTTCACTACCTTTTTCATAGCTTTGGTTCAACTGGCTATAATGATGATTATTAAGTGTGTTTTCATGTTTTAATTCGGTTAAGCTGTGTGGCACAATGTCTGTTTTACTGCAGAAAACTTTCATATTTACGTAATTACAATAATACACCAAACTATTATAAGACTACATGGTTTGAATGTGGCATTGAAAGGCGAACCAGTCACACCAACTCCTGCACTAGTAATAATTTTTCTGACTCCAAGGATCTCTGTTTCTGAAATGTTAGGTAACATTGCTAAAGTGCAAGAAGAAAAGTGTGAAATGTTTGACAATGACAATAGTTCCGAGTCAGTGGAGGGATTTTTCTGGTTAAGTCCTATAATGAACAAGTTTTGGGGCAGTGTTGGCTCAATGGTTAAGGGTCTGTATGAAAATGTGAAATTGAATCGGGGGAAAAAGGCCCACCTGGACTGATGAGGATTCAATCTTTCAGCTGACTTGATGTTCTGTAAATTTTTCTGTTCAGTGAAAATGAGAAATTGAAACATTGCCCCTTCTAGCCAGTGCCGCCATCCTATCAGGGCGGCTTTAATGGCTAGTAGCGCTCTGCTACCTATGTCATAGTCTAGTTCTGCTCAGAAGGGGTCAGCTTCCTCTAAAAGAACACAAGGAGTAGACATTTACTGGATTATTTTGATGATGTGACAGCAATGCTCCTTCCCCCACTGTCTAAGGCATCACCCATCATGATGAGTAGGGGTTTGAGGTCGAGATGGCAACGAATGGGAGCCGTCATGAAATGCTGATTGAGCGTGTTAAATGCTTGTTCTGCTCTAAGTTCCAGCTGAGAATTTTGGGTTTTGTTTTTAGGAAATAAGTTAGAAGGGACTGCAACTGTGCCAGTCCCTCAGAGGAAGAAAAGGTCAAAATGAATGAAGCCAAGGAAATATTGCAGGTCTTCTGTGGTTTTGGGTTTTGGCTAGGATGTGACCACTTCCACCTTGCTCTGTCTTTCAGTTCTTATCCAGGATGTACCTCAGGACCTTAAGTGATTCTGCTAAAAGAAAAAAAAAAAGAAAAAATCAAGTTCATCATGTACATAATTCTCCAGACGTCTTTGGAGTTCTGCTTGTGCTCTGACTCGAAGTTGGTCAGGATATCTTCTAAAGTAACCACACACTGATTCAGGAACTATTTGAGAGTATCATTTATGAAGGCCTGGAGGACAGAAGGAGCATTTATGCACCCAGATCTCATTACCAAATATTCATAGTGGTAAGCATTTTTTGAAAAAGTGGATTTCCATTCGGGGGTGCAGTGGTTAGCACTGTCGCCTCACAGCAAGAAGGTCCTGGGTTCCATCCCCGGGTCACCCAGGGTGCCTTTCTGTG
>JAQQZX010000007.1:282159-303036 GCA_030068355.1 Notoglanidium maculatum | reverse complement strand
AGAATTTATATACTTTTGTGAAGCTGCTTTGTGACAATGTCTGTTGTTAAAAGCGCTATACAAATAAAACTGAATTGCACTAGGAGTAGCCTGATATTTTGTACCATCAGCTGCAGAAAGTGAGACACTTAAACAGGAATAAAAACGCAAAAGTTACCGTTTGGGCCTCTTAGTTCCCAAAATATGATCCATTAAATTTATTTACAAAGCCCAAAATCACAAGCACATCTAATCTGGCTTCACAATTCCAGAACACTGCTCAAGCCTCAGAGCATCAACGGGGAAACCTCTTTGGCAAAAAATGGAGGACGGGACTCTCCTCTGGGCTCGTAATAAATCGTGACTAAGGCAGAGAGACAGATCATCAGACAGATTATAGATAATCAATGTACACACATCATATTTTTACTACACAACAGACAAAGATACCGTCTCAACCTCGTCCCACAATGTTTGTCGCTTTCAAACGAACACGCCCAGATTCCCCACAATACACACTCGCGGAAATTCACGATGCTAAAAACTAGAGTCGAATCGAGCCAGAAGTGGAAAAGTTGTGAAAACGGTGTAACCGTCAGCAGATGACGATCAGATGTTCGCTGTGTTTTGCAGGGAATCGTCACTTACTGAACTGCAGCGAGCTGTGGAGGAGGCTGCTGTCTCACTACCGGAGCAGGAACTGCGTGCTGGACGCAGCCGAAGACATTAAAGTGGTCAGGCGCTGGTGACCATTTCTACTGCTGACGGCTGATTTGGATGAAATGTGACACGTGTGAATAAGAAATGGTGCTTATATCTGTACAGTCTGTAAAGTATTTATGAATAAATCCAACGCTTTACTCCTCTCACACTGAGAAATGTGAGCGATTCACGAGCACGGTAATAAATAATACAAATATTTTAAGTGGAAAAATCAGTTAAGAACTATTCAACATCCAAGCATAAGTAATGTTGTTTTTACATCCGGCTCAAATCGCCGCTAAATAACGGTCACGTGTAAACTTAATGTGATTGTCGTACAGTCAGGAAAGTTCCTCAGCTGGGTTCTGCGTCTCAAAAGCTTCGTTACCGCATAAAACACCGGCAGTGTACTCTGTGCACAGCATCATGCTGATGTTAAACCTGGGCACAGTGTGTGAGAGATACTGATTTAAAAAGCACTGAATCATGCACACGGATTACAGTTTCATAAAAGAGCAGAAATTAAAATGATACGATATATAAATTATCCGTATAATCGCTTAACGGCGCACAGTCGTGCCTTTACGTGTTGAGCCACGCCCCCTACCTGAGTATACAGGTTTACAGTTGCGAGTTTACGAAACACAGAGTTTATTCTTGTTTTATTATTTATTTGTTATTATTTTTATTGCAATAAGCATGACCTGCGTGTCTTTTTCCATATAAACAACTGTAAACCTCCCTTTAGCCCCACGCTGGAACCCTACCTGCGTGCCGAGACTTGAACCCGACGCGGCGACCCTTACTATTGCTCTGAAACATCCTTCTGTCTGTTTTCGCAGATAATACTCGCTCATAAAGAAGTAGCCTGGGCAGCTAGGACAAAGAATATTTATCCGGTGTGTCTAGGTGAAGAGGAAACCAAGTTTCCAAACCAACAAATCAGACTTTTGCAAAACAAAGGTTTTCACTGAATTCAGAACGATGATTAAAAATGAAACGACCAATTAATAGAACAGTTGTACATGTACATACTTGTAAAAAGACATTAAAGCAAATACTCTTTCCACTGAGCACTTGCTGTGAGCATAGCCCTGCACTTTAGCTATGTGTAAAGAGTCGCAGATCAGCATGTACACATCAGTCCGTGTGCAGTTTCAGTCGAAACGATCTTCTGCGCGGGCTCACCAGGTGTCGGATGTTGGTGAAAAAACCTGTGAAACAAAACACAAATCATTTAAAACCAGTATACGGCTCTCCCAGGCAGAAGTAACGCCTCCAATAAAACCATGAGGACGCATTAATGAGAACTGCCCAGTACCAGTGCAGTTCACTAGCATGTAGCTGAGCACACACAGGGTATGGAGTAAAGATCAGTTTCAGTCTCACCGAAGAACATGAGGAGGAGGTAGAGTCGGAGCGAGAAGGAGATGCTGACAGAGAAGCCCACTGCCTCAGGGAGAGGAACACTGAAGAGCCTGGTCTGATCGAACAGCGGCAGGGACTGGAGCACCGCAACAGCTGGAACAGAACCGCTGTCAATCCTTAAACAAGCAGTGGGTCGTCCTTAAAGGCGTCCGCTAGATGCAAGGCCGAGTGCTACCGCCTTGTCTTCTGCCCCTACCCTGCCCCATCAATGGGGGATCCCACGCAGCTGCATCGCATTCTCGCCGTGACTGCGCCAACGTCAACCACGATTCACAAATTGTGCTGCTTTTTATTAGTGACATACAGAAAACATTTCACACTGAGAAGCAAAATTGTGCTGCGCTGCATTTCTTTGGGGTGTTGCACCCGTGTCACAGCGAAATGCAGTCGCTGTCCAGTCACGGCCCGAAGCGGTACTCGGGGGCGTGGCTGCAATCGGAGAAGCAGAGGCGGTCACCACCATCCTTATACAGCAACGCACTTTACAGTTACTTAGGTCCTGATCTACTGAACCCTTCCCAGAAGTATTACTTAAACATGATATACGTGTCACAGCAGCACGTTTCCTCCTTTCAGCAATGTTCTATTTTCAGATATCAAAAACGAGGCATTGTTAATGTAGACGCTCTGATGAAGATATCTATATAATGACAGCTCGTGTGTGTACTGTTTTCCTGGCATGCGATCTTCTCCACGAATAACCGCCTTGACTCTGTTAACATGTCACTGTATACTTTTTACATGACTTCTGTTAGATAATTGTCAGATTATAATGATAAGTGTGGATAAAATGATCTAAATATACACACACAGTATTCCTCACCTTCGGTCAGAGTGGTGAGGGGATACAGCAGCGCGTGGCGGGCCCAGATCAGCGTCCTGAACTTTTCATCGAGACTCAGCACGGGAAACGCCAGCCTATTGTGAACACACGCGAACGCAGGTGTCAACGTTTAAACGTGTGACCTGAACACCTGCAAACCTTTCTACGGATTCAGCGACTCACCTGAAGACCTCCGAGATGCTCCACAGATAAAAAACCCAGAAGACCACGCTGCGCTCCTGCATCTCCTGCAAACTGCCGAAAACCACAAACAGAACGACGTTCCTCCCCATCACCTTCATACCACCACGGGAAAAACCATAAGTGGCACAGCAGTCAAATGATACGTAGCGTCACAAGCTTTAAGGTTTCTTGGATGATTAGAAAGAAATTTACTGAAGGAACTGCTTCAGTAAAAAGTAAACATAGAAATGAAAATGAAGACGAGCAAAAATTGGAAACGACTCCATTTTATATTCGGTAAAACACAATGCCTTGCCTGTATCATGGCGGGGAAGACAGGAGTCTTAACAAGACCGACTGCAGCGTTGATCACCTCCAGTACCGCCAACAACTGACAGACATAGAGCACGGAGGCACAGGAGCTAAACGCATTGTACAGAGCACCTACGAAACAAATACATCGATTAGAAAAGCAGTTACAGAGAGCGTACACACAGCACACGACAGAACCCGGCTGTAAATTCACCAGTGATGTGACATCACCACATTAGCTACAGTCGGGTCTGTACGCTGACCATTACATCGTGTTGGGATAACAGGTGAAGCCTGACCTTGACCATGCAGTACGAGATTGGCTGTCAGGAGGCAGAAGGTCCAGGAGAAGCCCAGGAACTGAAGCAGGTTGTACAGGAACAGGTAGTGTCTCCTCAGGGCGTCCAGCACTGCAGTGAATTCAACACAAACTTCACTGCATCTACATCTACGACTTACACAATGCTCCAGCGGTGAGACGTGGCTTACCGCTGCACTGCTCCTGACGTTTAGTACCAGTCATGCTCTCTCTGGACTCCTACAGCGGACCACAGACCATCACGTGATACACACTTTAAAAAAAGGGTGTTTCATTTCATTAATAATTCATTAAAACTTTTATAGTTGCCAAATTGCTGTGGTATAATATAAGGAATAAAACAGTTTAGGATGTGCTGTTACTGGAAAATATTCACAACGGCTTTTATCAGTCTTTCATCAGAAAGGCGTTTTTCTTTCCTCTCACCACCGTCGTTAATAATCGATGTACTGATGAATATAATGACAACTGGCTGGATGGGTGGATGGATGGGTGGGTGGCGGGATGGATGGGTGGGTGGCGGGATGGATGGGTGGATCGATGGATGGATGGGAGGATGGATGGGTGGGTGGATGGATGGGAGGATGGATGGGTGGATAGATGGATGGATGGGAGGATGGATGGATGGGTGGGTGGATGGGTGGATGGCTGGCTGGCTGGCTGGCTGGCTGGCAGGATGGATGGGAGGATGGATGGGTGGATAGATGGGAGGATGGATGGGTGGGTGGATGGATGGATGTATGGGTGGATGGCTGGATGGATGGCAGGATGTGTGAGGTGGATGAGGTGGGTCAGGAGGATCTGGAACACGACCTGGATTAGCAGACCACCCCAGAGGAAGCTTACCTGCAGCTGATCCGTTTCAGACTTTGTTTTGGAGATCAGATGGAGCGTCCACAGGATGCGGAGCTACATCCTTCAGCACACAACACAAAAGTTTGTCATTGGTCCTGGAAGTCTTTATCATTTTGACATCCAGCAGTTACACAACATTAGTATCCTGAACCTCTTACCTGCTACACACTGATCCCTAATCTACTGCCACGGCAGTCCACAGAGCACGAGCCTTATTTCCTGCGATTCCTAACCAAGAAACAGCAGAGAATATGGTGGTGCTGAGGTGTGTGTGCGCGCGCGCGCGCGGAGAATACGTGTGATGTGCGCACGAGGAGTTTTTTTAGTCTATTTAATGCCCTCTTTGGTTACTGAAGAGAGGAAAATGCAGCCCTGGGGCATTAAAAAGTCCATGTAGCTAGCAAGCTAGTTATCGGAGATGTTTCACACGCTAAGACTGTCGGATAGCAGGTGTTTGTGGAAAAGGAATCAAAAACAAATCGGTCAAAAAAACGATATACATAACGAAATACGAGTCCAGCGTATAATAACGAGCTGCATGAGAGGAGGCTTGGCTTCCGGCACTGCAGTGACGTTCGAATCTTCTCACGGAGTCGGATCATTTGGCTCAGCTGACCGATAAGAGCCGACTCCTTAGGATCTTAACTCTGTTATTTTACTTCCCTAATTTGAGATATTTTGATTAAGTTACTCTGCTACGTTTTTACGCGACACGAATTGTTTCATGAAAGCTCAATCATATAGAAAAAAATAGCAAGTTACTAGAAAAATGTGAAAGGATAAACAGTAAGCGTCAGTGCATATGATGTTGCTCCATTGAAGAGAGTCACTTTCGTTTATCCTGATCAGGAACCCGAACCCAACACCAGACCAGACCTGGGGAGGTAATTAGAACATGATACAATTTAAAAGAAGAACCGCCTAAAACATCTGGCACTAATTGTTCTTGATCCACGGTGACATTGGAATAAAAATAATAAATAAAAGAAACCCACACTTTTGAATGAGATTTATTTAAATAGGACAATTTTCATTTGTAAGAATGATTATAACACATGAAAGCCACTGAAGACGAACACTTCTCCGACCAGAGGCAGTATTCATTTTTTCTTTTGTTTTTTTTGATATTCACACTTTGGTGAAGAGATCTCCTAGTACAGCCAACACTGGAGTCCTTTAGGCTTCTCACAACGGCGGTATTAAGGAAACACAAAGAACTATGTACACTCAGGTCAACAGCTTAGAAAGTCGTGAGTGTGACAATGACGGTTAGTCAGAGCTCTCAACTATCTTACAGACTAGATCATAGATCGAGTAGGTACATATCAGCGTCTGATGCCTTGGGGATCATTGCCAAGCATTCAAACAGGTGTGTACAAAATGCAGGAATTAAAAACAAACTCGTGGAAACAACTCGCAAAACTCAATTTCCAAAGTACAATGAGCCATTCTGCAGTAGGCATGTGCCAATATTAATGTCTCGGATCACTAAGTATCAACACCCCCTTTTAACACAGTCTGTAGTGTTGAAGAAGAAACTGAAATGTACTTCATTGGGATTTGTCATGAATCAACACAACATAGGTCAGAACACTGAAGTGGGGAAAACAGCAATGCAGCTCGCAAAAATTATTTACAAATAAAAAAATGTAGAAGTTGTGATGGCATCTTTTTGGGCAGGCATGTTCTCGAACAAACTGGAGTCTTGCAGGTACAAGTCTGTTTATGTTCAGATGTATTTCTATTAAGAGAACTTTAACTGCACACAGCTCGAAACTGTTCAGCTTCTGATGGAAAGTGATTTCACAAGAACTAACTTAAGGTCTAGGTCTAGTAAGTAAACAACTTGCTGTTTTCCCTCCTTCAAAATTATAGGCTATTTTGTATACGTTCATGACATATGTTTTAGGTTATTACACAACAAAATGCAGGCAAGATCACAGGGGGTGTGAATACTTATGCACGGCACTGTAAATGCTTAACCTGGTCATGCTTTACAATATGACTGTACAGAAATCATTTGTGCAATGCCACTTCTTTATGAAACTTTTTGAATTGCGTAGTGCTGCATCTCGGCCAACTTGGTCAGCGTGCTAGCGGCACCTCCAGCGCTCCGAGGGCGCGCAACTCCTGCATGATCCATTAGAAACCGAGAGCTACCAGGGAAAAGCTGCGATGTTGTCTGTGGCGTGTATAATCACTCTGCTCTCGTTAAACAGCTAGTGGGGTGATCCATAAAGTTCGGCTGTTTCAGGAATCCGGTGATGAGAAAGAACCGATGTGGAAGTGATAAAGCAGGGATGTTGCATGTTTATATCCATTTAAACACTCGTTTGTTCTGCTGTACAAGTCAGTGTGCTGTATTCCCTCAGCACATCTCACTGCACAGACCTCATTGAGACGTGCTTTTCTTCCAGTTTGTCCAGAATATATAACGGGGCAGGCTTCATCTCAGGAGCGCTTAAAAATGGCTGACCAACGTAACGCAGGGAGGCGTGAGGATATTGTAATAAAAAAATATTGCACATGTCCAATATCAGAGTAAATAATTCTTGGCACATGCCTACATGCATGCAGGTCAGTGACAAAAAAGGTTCATTGGCATGCCTTCAACAACTGGAATGTTTTTAGCTACCAATGAGATGCACAAATGGACAACGTAAGGGAAGAGTAGGGGGGGGGGGACAAAAAAATAAAAACCACCACACTACACATTTCTCTCCTTTACCTCATGCTTGACATCCAACTTTATTAGTTTTGCATTGGAGCTACAAGACTAATCTACCATTTAATGGATCTCTAATAGAAATCTTTTCTGTGCCCAAATCTCCATATACTTATAAACAACTGCGCCATCACAGGGAGGTCACGAGTTCGAACCCTGGCGATTCATCTGGAGGCAGGTGAGCGAGAGCAATAGTGGCTGTTCTCCCTTGGGGGGTGACCCTCTTTATCTCCCGGTCAATCACAGTGACACTAGCCAATCACGGGAGACTGTGAGCTCCTGTATGCAGAAGAGGGCCAATAGTTCGCAGGTCGAATGGATGCAGAAGTTGGCTTCACGTTCCTGGTCAAACCGCATTAAAAAAATTAATTTCCTTGTTTATTTCTACACATTAGAGTAAGTCGTACGGTGCGGTGCTCTAAAGCACACATGACGTCTGGGTGACAGAACTGCTGCTTGGTTGCAGATATTAACCTTGTAGCTGAGACGCAAAACTAAAGAATCGAACAGACAAGTTTGAGCCGATCAACTACATCATTCAGTAACGGGTATGAAAGTGCATTTTATTCCTCTCCCTATCCCCAAAAAACCATTCCTCTCAATTCAAGGCTACTTTTATGCTGCTGCCGTCTTTATGATAATGTGGTTTCGTTCCTCTAACACTCGAGTCTTAACAAAATAAAAACATAAACCTTGTATGTATGAAGCTGAAGAGTAGCCGCCCCCCCCCACACACATCTTGTGAATATCTGTAAAGAATAAATTCACGTGAAAAAAGGAGAGAGAAAATGTGTCCCACGCCATGTTCCATGCACGCAAGTTATTTACAGATTGAAATGCATGACCCCTTTGTCAACACCTAAAGGCCTTTTGATCTGAAGGAAAAACTTTAAGAAAGCTTTAAACCAAGTGTTTCCTGACAAACTGCGCATGTGGAAAACCATGCTCCAGACAAATCCCATTTTAAACCACACTGATCAAAATAAAAGCTATAGAGAAAAAACAAAAACAAAACCTCAAAAAACTAGCGAGGAGGTCTCCATGATCGCCACTGATCCGGGGGGGAAGAGCGCGGTTCCTCGCTGCAACTAAACTGCAATACTGACATCGGGGGCGTCATCTTTAATAAAGCTACCTTTTTATTAGAATAAAATTAATTTAGAATCTCAATAAAAACCAACAGAACAGGCATGAAAAAGGATGCAGTACGCAGAGGATGTGCGGAGATGGCCGAGAGCGTGTTCTGAACCGTCGGGGGGTTCCTCATCTAAGAGTTTATGATTCGAGGAATCTTCCTCAGTCCTCTAAATACTCCCATAAGTCCTTCTCATAGCCCTCGTGCACGTGCTGCAGCAGAACTCGCCGTCGACTCTCGCAGTATCTGCACGGGAGATATGCAGTGTGAGAACTCCCATCGCAGGTTTAAAAACAAACAAAAAAGAAAATCACAGCTTCTGTCACTGGTTTGCATTTTGATTATAACAGCTTTGTTGAATTCAAGAATCTGATTGGTTGATACAGCAGCAGCTCTGACAGAAGTGACGGCTGGAGTTCAAATCATTACTAGATGACCGTGCTCTGTACCAGGTTAATTGCTAAGAAAGAAAAACTACAAATGTCACCTCACCTATACTTATCTTGGACTTTCTGTTTGATATCTTGCAAGGAATCCTGGGAAATGTCTCGCTCCAGATAGCCTGACAGCACCTCCGTGGCGTTCTCCAGGTCAGCCTGATTGTTCTGAAGGACAGAGAAAGGGCATTTAGTTGGAGAGATTAGGCTGGTAGAGATGTATGAACGAATGGGTGCAGAACTCGGCGTGAGCTCCGAGAGTACGCCTCACCCCCTCACCTCAAACACACAGGATAGTGTTGTGCTACTACTATGCCTACTTTCAACCAAAAGGTGCAGGCTCTTTGTTGGTACCTTGACTACTGAAGGCTACAGCAGGGGACGGATCATTCCCCTACAAAGCCCCACAGTTACGGAACAGCCTTCCGTTTAGTGTTCGGCACTCAGGCAGTGTCAGTGTATAAGTCTAGGCTGAAAACATATCTGTAGGTTCTCGAGCATACAGCATTTTGGTAAACTGTAATGTCTGATCTTGCTCTATTCACGTCTCAAGCCCGGGAAAGGACGCAAGTTTGTTTCATGTGAATTTCAACACGTGTACACAAGAAAAAGTTCACCTAGCCATCTTCTGTAGCTCTTGCGTGCGAAATGGATCCGAAATGAAATAAATTCCTAACTGTCCAGTTGCTGTATGTGTGCATTTGTTGTGGTTTGCTGGAAGTACAACACATTTACCATATTTACCATGTCAGCCAGAGAATTAGCTACAGCTAGCTAATGTTACCAGTGTGCTGATGGCTAGAGCTAGCCAACAGCTACCTGACTGTGCTCTGAAATTTAATGAGACTTGATCAGACAATACATTTTATCGGATTAGTTCCTTTATTGTGGCCAAATGTGGAAGCTCTCTGAAACCAGTTGCTCCCACACATCCTTTCCTTTCATCGGTAAACACGTACATTTCCATATGAACGTATTAATAACGTTAGACAGAACTCTATGCTTCGTATTGACAGCATTTGTAGTGACAAAGTGCATGCAGACACCTCGAAAATGATGGACTGGTTGTTCTTCTTGAGGTAGAAGGCAAAGACGTAGGTGAACATGAGTGTGGATCGGCACTGGCACAGCACGTCCACGGCCTTCTTCAGGAACTGCACCTCAATCCACGACATGTTGTGCTGCTGCATCTCTTCCATCTTCTGCTTGACCTGCGCGTACAGCTTGTGCTCGAAGCGCAGGCTCTGCATGTGGTTCATGTAGCGGTTGCAGTAGAAAAGGTAACGCTGCAGTGCTGCACGGGACCGCTGTGTACCACACACACACACACACACACACACACACACACACACACACACACACACACACACACACGTTTACACTCCAGCACATACAAAGCTGAGCACCATGTTCACTGTGAACAGCTGTGTTTTTCCTGCTTCAACACAGCTGACAAAAGGACTGAGAAGTTGAGTCAAGTAATCCCTCAGTACGGAGTAGAATTAATCAGCTTTTCATTCTACAGTGAAACACCAGAGGCTTTTATTTACTTTTCATTTCCTGCCACCTAGTGGACACATTGCATTACTCGCAAGTATGAAGGTAGACTCTGCTCCCGGCCACACTCGTTCACGAGCATGAGGCTGCAGAAGGATAAACCAGGCCTTGGACTAAATGCTTGCACAGTAAATTAGGCCCTGGGAGCATAATTAGTAATTAGTAATTAAATCAGCTGCATGTAAAATGCAGGAGAGTTAAACAGACTTTACCAGGGATGGGCAATATATGATATTTTTACCTAGGTTTCCTAGGACATCAGTGCTCGTTTAACAGTTGCAAATGAGCTTGATGATACTGTAAAATGTACAACAGAAATAAATGAACTCTGAAAGGGGTGCAAAACAAATTGAGAAAATCTGTTTTGTTTTTTTTATGTAACATTTAACAATTTCATAGATTCAGACAATAGAAACTTTTATCTAAATCTACATTTGCTTCTACAGTTTGTAATTGCTATCTAAAAAAACAAACATAGAATATACATAACGATACTGTCGCACTGCTCAGGCCCCTCCAGCACACGTGATTGTTACTTCACCAGTAGATAAAAGACAAACCAAACGTACACCAGGCGATGGTCGAGTCAGTTATCCATTTCTCTCTACAGTATACTATAAAATTACTGCATGTCTGTATATTAATCCTGATCATTTTCTTCTTCCTGCATGAATGTGTGCGCATCATAAACAGTGCACGCTACCTCCTGGGCGTCTCGGGCCGCCTTAGCGTCGTCTTCGTTGTAGCGATTGCAGTTGTACCTGAAAAAAAGGACTGCTGTTCAAAGTGCTACGCTCAGCAGGGGCGTAACAGTACACTCTGGTCAAGACTCGATTTGATTCATGAATCAATTCGATTCTCAGAATATTTTGATAATAATCATAAGCAACATGCACTAGAGGGTTGCCATAACTTGAAAATAAATAAATAGGTTTATAAATTCTAAAAAGAATAAAATGAATAAAAGAATAAATTGGATTATCCTTTGAATAACCAAAGCCTCAGACCTGGGGAAATGATTGACTGAAACATTACGAGCTCCGTAGCAGCACCTGAGGGGTCATTTTAGCCAGAAATAGAGCTCCAAAATCGGTTAAAATGACCAACCTCATTTAAGCACTTTATATCACATCTGGTGAGAGTTATAACAGTTATAACATGGTCATATAACTGTATAATGTATGTAAGGGTATAATGTGTCAGACTTTGTGATCCAGAGCTCAGGAATGGTTCAGGCCCTTACCATTCAGTCACTCTCCAGTGGACCTGGGTGTGTGAATAGTAATGAGAACGTGTGTATATTTAGCTGTTATTTATTAATTTGGGTGAAAAGCACTCACCAGGCTGAGCCATGAGGCTCCCAAGGACCCAAACACACCCAGCAGAACTCCGCCTTACAGTTCTGGTTGCGGCAAACCATGTGGTTACAACCGCCGTCCTTTTCAATGGTCACGTGGCACTTGGGACACTCCTGATGATATTTTTGCACACACGCACGCACACACACGCACACACACGTACACACGTAGACACGTAGACACGTACACACACGCACACACACGCACACGCACACACGCACGTACACACACGCACGCACGTACACACACGCACGCACGTACACACACGTCAAATTCACCAGAATTGCATGTGTGCAGTGATTTGGGTGACGATGCTTTTCCTACATATTCCATTTTCCTTCCTAATCTGCCACACCTTGGTATTTGCTGCAATCCAGTTCGACGTTTCACTGTCATCATCACATTTCTTAATCCACTTCCTCAACCACTAGAGAAAGAAGGCAAAAAGACATTCACGAAATAAGAAAAGCACATTCTTGAACCCCGTTAGTGCTCAGTAATGATATGGACGTGAACACACCTTACACTTCACTGGGTCGTGCCAGTTCTCTCCACAATTGAAGCTAAGCAGAAAACAAGAGTTCAACTGATTAACCAACATCCAGACGACACTAAAAAGCAGTCAGGCAGAGCTCAGTGTTGTGCATTCGGTCAGTTGAAAGCAGAGTCGTGTTGTGTTTTGTTTTACCAGAACTGTCTCCCGCATTTGCAGCGCACTGGTTTGGCATCTGGGTACTGGACTTTAACCACATGATGGCAGTCGGGAGCCGGACACCATTTTAAAAGTCTATTACACTGCAGGAACAGAACAAGAAAGACATCAGTCTTCAGTCACCAGCCACCGAAACTACTGAACCCGAGTAAAGAACTAGCTCTGTATTCTGGCCACAGTTCCCTGTTTATTTATCCCAACATGTACCACAGTAGGCTAGGGTCGGACAAGTCTGTAACAAGACCAAAGTTACATTCAAATACTTCGGGGTTATTTTTTTTTGCCACAGCCAAGATAAGCCAAGAGAACAACCTTTCAAATATTTCCTAGACCAGGAGTCTAGCTAGTTAGCGATCCTGCTTAGCTCTGCTTTTCATCATAAGATTCAAAAGGCTGGGAAGGACTGCAGCGGAGTAAGAGGGCACCACTCACACTCACTCATAGCTAGGGGCAATTTATCATAGCCAAACCATCTTACCACCTACCATCCGGTTCACTGGGGGGTAGGAGGAAACCAGAGAACCCCGAGGGAACCCGCAGGTGGAACATCAAAGACCCCACACAGACAGAAACCCTGAGCTCAGGGTGGAACCAGGGATGGGAACCGCCTGCGTCACCATGCTACCTTTTGGACTATAAGCAATTTGTGAACGGACTACAATTATGACTCACAATTTGGCCAAACTGTCTGATAATTCAGTTAAAAATGGAGTTTCTAATACAGTTGGCGTGCGTTAGGTGGCTCGCTAGGCCATGTGCGTGCAGGGAGTGTTTCATCAAGAAAGGACTCTTACCTCTACAAAACTATTCGTGATTAGATGTTGGTATTTCAGCTTCACTTTTGGGTCGGTGATCAACCGCCTGCAAGACACACGCACACACACGCGTGCGCACACACGCACACACAGTTCGGCTGCTGAGAATATGCTAAATGAAGCCAATGAAATTGCCAGAGCAGAACTTACATTACAGTGTTGTCATCAACCAAAATATCACAGTTGTGAGCAGGACATGAGATGGTCTGGAGGGGAGAAAACACACAGCACACGCGTAACACAAAGTGTACCTGTAATAGGACAACATCAGTGTATAATGTATAATATAATGTATAACTAGCTGTCTGACTCTGAAATCTGCATGATGTGTATATATCAGGCTGCATGTCTTAAAAGAGCATTAATTCATATTAATGTATATGTTATGCTATCAATTAAATACATTCAGCTTGCCCACACTGCATCTGCAGCTCCCTCTACATTTAACTGTAATCAGCGTGATCTAGATCACGTAGGTGTGTAAAACAGAGTGGCATGTAAACACCGCTAAAATGCCGTTTATCATTGCTTCATGTTTCTTCACCCTCAGAGAGCTTGAAAACGATTATAAAGAGTGTGCGGGACATCTCAAAACTGTTATTAGAACTGGACTAGGTCTAAATATCCACAGGACCTTGAGAGGAACTTGCCTGGCCCATCCCCTCTTCTATAATTTTGGTGGTCAGGTAATCCCCCCAGCACTGCATGCAGAATTTGTGTCCACACTCCAGACCTGTGAAATACTGGGAAAAAAAAATGCATCTTATTACATCTAATTACACTTATGAATCACGTTCTGAAAACTGGCAGAATGCTGGCAACGAGCCACGGGAAGACAAAAGGCTCCTAATGCAGATGTTCGTCTTCACAAATTTTAGAGGTCTTTAGAGATCATCTCTAAACAAACAGCATCATGAAAACCAAGGAGCTACCCAAATCTGTCCAGGACAAAGTTTTAGAGAAAGTATCCCTCAGAGTGACATTTAATCCAATATTAAATAATGAAAAGCAGGTGAACGGCCACCAAAACGTACTGACAACTAGAGACCAAGGGTAAGTGAAGTAGCTGGTGAGACTCCTAGCTCGAATCAGAGCAGCTGTTCACAGGACAAGCGTGACCTGGACACCCCACACAGCCACACGACGAGCCGTGCGGAATTTATCTTGGAGTTTGCCAAAAAACGAGTTAGAGACTCAGCAACCATGTGGAAAAAGGTTCTTTGTTCTTTTTGGCACCAACGTTTGATGGGAATCCAACACTGTTGGCAGACTGAGAGCGTCATCCACACAGGGAAGCATGGTGGTGCAGTGCCACCTGAGGCCAGACCTTGGTGTCTTGGTTGCGTATCTGATGAATCATCCCTTTACCCGGTCACGGAGTTCTGAACGCTCTTCTCTAGGTGGAGTTGTGTGTGTGCTATATGGGATATTTATTTGTAACCAGACCCTGATTAATTTTTTTTCAGAAATTTGTCCCAGACTTATTTTAACAGCTCCTTGGTCTTCATTGTGCTGTTTAAGCACGTTCTCGCAACACCCACAACACGTGACATGCTTCTTCATTTTTGCATCAAGTGCTGTTTAATCCGCGCTTCAGGACGCGGTCCTGCCAGCTACAACAGAGACTCAAAAACTGCAAAGGCTCCAGTTGCCGTCACCCCCGAAACATCCCGTTTGAGCTACGTTACTGACCGTAGTGGGATAGTTCAGGTAGCAGATCTGGCAATGCATGTCCTGATTAGACGAACGTGTGCTCATTGGTCTCGTCCTCGCCTTCTTACTGGGGTTGATGACATGGCACTCCGAGAACAATTTATCCAGATTCCCATCAAAGTACCTGAGGAGAAAAAAAAAAAAACAATGTCACAGAATGTTTCACATCCAAACCATAGTGAAACTCATCGGTGAATGTTTTCATGAACAATCTTATTAATTAGTCGTTAAAGCCAAAGATCTGAAACTCATCTCATTTCGGTACAACCATATCATTATGTCTACACACACACACACACACACACACACGTGCGTGCGTCATCTTAACCGTTTTGCTAAAACTCTCCAGACACAAAAAGGGGAAGAGGAGCTCACTTGCCTCTCCATGAGCTTCTCTTTGTCCCAGTTGAAGTGACTGAGCAGGATTCTGGTTATAGTCGCTGGGTTCTGCAATAAACACAGTAACAGACATGTAGTTTAATAACCAAAGCTCATCCCACACCAACACGTCACAGGCGCTACTGATGCATAAACTCCAGGAATGAACAGATAACATGTTCTAATCAGATAAAAATAGGAAGATTTTTTTTTAAACAGCTTGCTATAAAAGGTTGACAAGGCACCAGGTCGAGTCCCTCTCCTGAGCACTGTGTGTTGGATTAAATAACAGTTCCAGACCAGTGAGGGTTAAGGAGAAGTATGAAAAACTAGAATTCATAGGCCATGTTGACAGTGCTGACATTTCCATCTCTGGATTTTATTCCCAGTGTTTTCAGGCAGAAAGGCTCAAAAAACAAAAAACAAGCAAACAAACAAAAAACCACCGCACCTTTAGGCCAAAGGTTCCATCCCTCCACTCTTCCTTCCTCCACCTGCTCACTCAGGCCCTGTTCAGACTCAGCGATAACATCATGACATCCAGCTCAGGTGATCGAACGACACGTGGACAACTATAAGTGATGGCCATTCACACCTGGAACCTTCGCGAGTCTGGAATATGTCTTCAGTGATAGCAGGGTTGCCAAATCTGCCAAAAGCAACTGCTTCAACACCAGGCCCCAAATTAACTCCGGTGTGTCCAGATTGCTCGACAAAAGCAAATACACAAGTGGACATCTTGCTGCACGGCAGTGTGCGCAGCTTTGGCTCAGCTAATCATGTTTCGTGTGCTTTCAGCAGTCACACAAATGTAGAGAGTACAAACAGTGAAACAGTGTCTGTAGCCAGCAGCGAGAGAACGGGCATGAAGGAAGGACGTGAGGATTTGACACTTTACATTGTGTATTTCGAGAACAAGTGGTGAGCAGAAAAGCATCTCCGCACCAGGTAACAGTCCTGTCAGGCAAGAAAGAGAACCTGAGGCTAGAGCGAGAGAGGACTACAAATCTGTTCAGGTGACAACTGTAAAAACATCACCTGGTCTTTTTATTTTTAAAAAGAATCTTCAAGCAAGTAAATAATCAACATGCATCAGGACAGGTTAAACGCCACTTCATACCTACGAAAAGAAATCTGAACTCGACTTCTAAGATTGTGTGCAACGTATTGTCGCCAAACTATTCCCAATAACTAGCGGGTGATCGACGACTGTGTGACTCGTGGCTTTGGAGGTGTGTGTGCTAACCAGCGTGTGTGACCTGGGAAATGAAGGGGATGTGGCCAGACACAGGTACCACAAGCTAGGACAATGTGAGGATTCTTGTCTTATTGAGCTTCAGGACTGGTGGAGATCATTACAGCTGCTATAACGTACGTGATAACAGGACCTAGCTTGTTTTCGAGGAGGTTTCTATAAATGGTTAAAACGATAAATGTTTAAAAGGCATATTTTGGATTGTCACACAGAATAAACTGGGGTCACGCTGAACCGGAGGAAGATCTCCATGGAGTGAGGAGCAAAGAGGACAGAATAGGCTGAAAGTTGAACTGAAGATAAAATAAACTGTATGAATCTGGTCTCCTCACACTCAAACCCCATAAAGACCAAACCAATAAAACGAAAAGGAATCATTAACACCAGTGACTAACCACGCTGGATAGCACCCTGATATACAAGTAATTAATTAATTATCAATAATAACGTTTAGCTATTTATTTGTGTTTATTCCCTGAGCTTGTATCCAGGGAAAGTTTCAGAGGTTCGCTAGCTAAAAACTACTTCACACAGCGCTAATGCTAATGCTAATCCATGCTAGAACCAGATCCTGACGAAAACATAAAACTGAATCTTTTCTTTCTTTTATTTTTTATTTTTTTATAGAAAACACAAAATTAAAGCATCGTGTCAGCAGACAGGACCAACTCCAAGTGTCTGTCAGGTGAGTTTTATTAGCTTAGCTTAGCGTTGTGAGGTAAATTAGCTCCTAGCTCGGCTAACAGGAGTCTGACATCAACAAACACTGAAATTATTATTTTACTGCATTAGGAACACCGCCACATGTTGTACCGCTTCGGTTTTTTACACCAGCTCTTCAAGCACAAGAGAAAATGCCGCCAAGTCATTCTTCTTCTTCTTATTATTATTATTGTTGTTGTTACTAAAACTACTATTATTGTTATTTCACTGGCAAGATGCTAAGCTATTAAGCTAACACGTCAAGTGTTCTCATATAAATGAAAATAGTTCAGGAAAAAATGTCAAAGGCTGAGAGGCTATATAACCTTGGATAAAGGAAATTTAGCATGGACACTAATGTGTTTTAATATTCATAGTTTCCTTTTATTCTTTTTTTTAATATAGGCATAAGTACACACACACACACACACACACACACACATTACATTTTATTCTATACATGAGACCCTTTTTTATTTTTACCTCCTCTTTTATTTTATCCTGTTACATTTTTATTAATTTAGGTTACTATTTGATTGGACAACACTGAGCTAGCACAGATATAAAAAAAGTGCTCTGTCTAGCCATCGTTATTATTGCAACTGAATGTTGTTGTGTTCATTTGAATGTTGGCCTGGCTGTAAACACAACAAAAAAAGGTTACACTAATAAAAGTATTATGAACCATATCATATTTTATGTTATTTTATTTAACTTTAATAAATCGTATTATCCAAAAACATTCAGTTATTAAAACGTTGAACAAAGTCAGTCTTTATCCTGGATGTATTCACCTTACATTTATTTAAAAGTTTCAAACGTATCCAACTTGTTTTTTTTTTCCTTTAAACGTTCTTACTTTATTATTTAAAGTGTGTGGGGAATTTCTCTCCGGTGTTTGTCTACAGTAGCCAAGCCACACGGGTGTCGTAAAAACGCTCATTTCACTCCGACATTTCTTTAAACTTTTTGGCTAAGTGCCACAATCAGTAATAACATACAGAAACTGCAGTGTTCCCGTCATTAAGTTTGAGACTTATTTATTTCAGCGGATATTTGGTTTTGTTTTGTTTTTTTTACACAGCAATGTGTAGGAAATGATGACCAAATCCTGTGACGAGAGAAGAGAAGCTAAGCTAAGCTAAGCTCGAGACAGCGGGCTGCTAACAGGGGCCGTGACGCTACAGTGTGTTGTTATTATTAACACTAGTGTTAATTGTACACAAACGGACAGAGAGTTTGTGTGTCCCAGCTACCTGAATAACCTCGTTCACCTCCCTGATACACTCCACCATGTGCTGGAGGATCTGCTCGGCGGTTAACACTTCGTATCGGTAGTCCTCCTCGTCCCGGCCGGCCCCGAGGCTGCCGCCGCCGCTGCCGGTCTCCTCGCATCCGTCCCGCTCTCCTCCGGCTACCACCGGCTCGACCAGCTCCACTTCCCCGAGGTCCAGCGCATCGTCGTCGGCTTCCTCCTCAGCGCTGTCCTCGCTGCATTCCTCCTCCTCGTCGTCGAACTCATAGTTATAACCCTCGTCCGAGTCCATTACTTGCCGTGTATTTTATTATTATTTTTTAAACAAAGTGGGTTAAAAAAAAAACAATCTCCACTAATGCTAGCTCTAGCTGCTATAGGCTAGGAACTGCAGCTGCATTAGCAGGGGAAGCTAACGGTAAAGCTTCCCCACTTGTGCTAGGCGTTTTTTTTTGGTTAAATCCCAAATCTCTCCCTTCTCCTCTACATAAGCGCCCTATACAGTTCGGAACCCAATAGCGCTGTACTTCACTAAATATCCAATAGGAAGTCATTCAGGACGCGGCACTTTTCCATCGCCCGCATTCCAGTCGACAATGGGATCATTGGTTGCGCGTGTTCGGGCTCCTGTGCCATGATTGGCTGAGTTCACATAGACTTCAGCCAATGGGATTACAGCCACTCATACGGGCTGCTTGTGAGTATGACGTAGTTCCGGAAGAGAAGCGAGGTTTTACGGATTACGGGTGTAGAGAAAAAGAACACTTTTGCTATGCCAAAAAAAAAAAAAAAAAAAAAAACCCAGACTACTAAAAAGTCTTACTTTTGTAAAATAGCGATTAAGAATGTAATATTCTGTGTATCAAGGTTTAATGTTCTTTTAGACAAATACAGATAGATTTATCTTAAACTATTTGACCTGTAGCTGGAGTGAGGGGTAACGGTCACAAACTGTCTCACATCATAATTACATTACTGCGTACAGGAGTTGTGGTATTTTTAGTCTTTCTGTCAGTCAAAAATAAGTATAATATTGTAGGGTGTCGTACACGACATGGCCAAACGCATGTGAGCTTGATGCACATGGTGAGCCAAAAACCAGTAGAAAGCAGTTGCTCCCCCATCTGCAGCTATAACTGCCTCCGCTCTTCTCAGAAGGCTTTCTGCAGGGTGTGTTTGTGGGAATTTCTGCCCACTCAGTCATCAGTGAGGTCAGGCTCCGAAAGGCCTGGTACGCATACGTCGTTCCAGATGTACAGATTGTCAGCCGATGCCTTCATAGATGTCGCTTTGTGCACAGTGGCGTTGTCATGCTGCAACAGGAAAGGGTCTTCCCCTTCCCCAAAGTTAAAAACATACAATTATTTTAAATGTCTTTGCATTAACATTAACATAACCCTTGACTGGAACTAAGGAGCCCAAACCCTGAGAACCAGAGCATTATCCCTCCTCCATCACACTTTACTGTTGGCTCTGTGTGTTTGGGGAGGTAGTGTTCTCCTGGCATCTACCAAACCCAGATTCGTCCATTAAACTGCCAGACAGTGATTCATCACTCAAGAGAACACGCTTCCACTGCTCCAGAGTCCAGTGGCGGCGATTTACACCACTTTACACCAGCCCACGCTTGGCATTTCGCACATAGTGACCTTGCGCTTGTTCAGCTACTTGGCCATGGAAACCCATCGCACAGGTTCCGCGCTGAAGTTGAGGCAGAGGAACGTCATGGCTCAGCTGTTGTTGCTCCTAGACACTTCCATTTCACAGCACTAGCACTTACAGGTGACTGGGGCAGATCTAGCAGGGTAGAAATTTCACAAACTGACTTGTAACAATGGTGGCCTCCTATGACAGAGCCAGTGACTTTTCATCTGTCATCTTTGCTATAAATCAGTTTGTGAAGTTACTGAACCCTTCACTATGACCCATTCTACTGCCAGTGTTTGTCTAAGGAGATTGAATGTTTGTTGAAGGAGCCTGAAACTCCTGAGCTGTATATAGTGTAATATGCAATATATACAGTATCTTGTTATGCAATAAGTCATGTCTGAAATTTTTTGGGGAAAAAAAAGAATGAATAAATGAATAAATAAGAGAGCAAGACGGCATAAAATGTCTGAAATCTGTATTGTTTTATTCTTTTACAGGCAAGGTACTTGTGTGGGTGTGTGTGTGTGTGTGTGTGTGTGTGTGTGTGTGTGTGTGTGTGTGTGTGTGTGTGTGTGTGTGTGTGT
>JAQQZX010000007.1:226186-237198 GCA_030068355.1 Notoglanidium maculatum | reverse complement strand
ATGCGAAACATAAACGTGACTAAATACGTTATTGTCAGTAAACATATAAATGTCTTTTTCTCAGAGTTCCTACGTGATGCAGTAAAACCAAAACTATATTTGTGCACCCCAGTAGGTCACAATCAGCAACAACTTTTCAGGAAGCAAGACTTTTCAAAAACATTGTTGTGCAGTGATATCGGGCCACCGTTCAATCGTTTTAAAAGGATTTGTTTTCTTTTTCTTTTACACAAAATGATTGTCTGTTTTATAAGAATTGTGTTTGTTTTGTTTTATTCCCAGAAAAATATGATTATATATACCTAATAAAAAGAAGGTAATAAAGGTCTACTAGCTGTGTTTTTAATTTAACAACATTTGAAGATTTTTTTTTGTGTTAGTAAAGCCAAGTATATTTGTTCTGCACACTCCAAGGTTTAATAGTCTCTGAGTAACCTGCAGACTCAGAAGTGTAGACTTTACCCAGTAAAGACATACGGTAGCTATTTTCTAAAGGACTGTAGTGTTCCCCAACCTTCTTACCTGCAGTACATTTATTTAACGTAGAAACCCAGCACAGCACAAGAGAAACACCGAACACCATGGTGCCCGAGGAAGTTAGCAACCCGCAGACTTCCCCTTACATCTTTCACGTAGTACTCCAATACTGTTTTACTTTTTTGTGCATTGTATGAGAGGTGGTAGATCAGAATCAGATCTGTTAGATGTTCTTTGCTGTAAAAACGTATCAGTGTACAAGCGGTGCGTGTGTAAGGCCATCGATCGTGAGCTAATCTATCTGTCTGCATGAGCTAATAGGTTCCTGTGTTATGTAAAGATATCAGAGTGTGTAAGATTACTGGGCGATGACACGAAGAACCGAAGACTTGTCACGTTTAATTTGATCTAGCTTGATTTTTCAGTAAACGTAGTGGGTGATTCCACGTCAGCATGACGTAAACTTGGTTCATTTTAGACTCAAGATAATAGGCACGCCCTGCTCTGCCCCGTTGTACACGGCACACGTGTTGAAAAACACTCCTTTATGATATTAATAACCTTTTGAAAGACTTCAGGCTGTAAGAATTTATACAGACAACAGGCTAGGTGTGTTACATTCCACAAACAGTGACAAATCAGCACTATGACACCGAGGAATGACTGGGTGGGATGACTGAGGTGAATCTTTTTTATGTTTACATGATGAAGAAATACAGTTTAAAATAATAATAATGATGATATGACTGTAAACCTGCCGAATCATCCCACCCAGGCACATTCCAGTCCTATCACAGACAGCACACCTGAGTTAAATCTTCCAACATGGCAACCACACACAGCCATGAAAGCGCTTCATTCACGTTGCGACGTTTGCGTAAGTCACGGCGTCACCGGGCTTCGTGAATAGCGACGGACCGGAAACGGTTTCCTACTGGACACTTAGTGTACTGCCTGCTGGAAATGTCATTATTTCATAGTCTATGTAGTGCAGTTATGTAAAAACAATACAAAACAAAACAGAGAACCGTTTAAGATTGACCCTGGAGCTGCTGCGTCATTTCCTGTTTCTCAGCGGCCGATTACGCCCAAACACCCTGCACCAAAGGTTCAGTAACACGTGAGCAGTGATACACGCTGTTAATCCTCCAGTATGCTAAAAAAAAAAAAAAGTTATAGGAGCCTGTCATGATGTATACTTATTTACCACTTGGGTTAAGATGACGTCAGTTATCGAATTATGACGTCATGCACTGTATATCTTGTGTCTTGGTGAGGTGGCAATGTGGTTCCCTACACTGACACCGCGTCATCTTTTTAAAAGCGAGCATCAGAGAGCTAAAACCAGCAGCAGCGGCCGTCTTTCTCAACTCTTATAAACATCAGCTGTGACGTGAGCCGGAGAGCCACACAGAGTACAGGGCAGTCTCCACCCTCTGTGCAAAAAGTCATCAAGGGGGTAAATAAGGGGGTCTAAAATGCCACTATATCTAGCAACAAAATGTTCAAGTTGGCAACGCTCTTTCAGACTCAGGTAGGAAGCGTGGCCCCAAGTTTGATGGTGAATAGTAAATATTATAATATTATTAAATATATTGATTGTTGGTGGCACGGTGGTGTGGTGGTTAGCACTGTCGCCTCACAGCAAGTCGGTCCTGGGTTCGATCCCCGGGTGACCCAGGGTGCCTTTCTGTGTGGAGTTTGCATGTTCTCCCCATGCATGCGTGGGTTTCCTCCCGCAGTCCAAAGACATGCAGATTAGATCAACTGGCTACTCTAAATTTGTCTCTAAACTCTGTGTTGGCCCTGTGGTGGACTGGCGACCTGCCCAGGGTGTACCCTGCCTCTCACCCGAAGATGCTGGGATTGGCTCCAGGATAAAGCGATATAGATAATGTATGGATATTAAATGTTTTATATACAGATATTTTATGAGACTGTTTATGTACAATCCAAATGAAGAGTGTGTGTTGATTTAGGCATGTAATCATTTAAATAGTTTTTTTCTGGAAGCGTCCCTTTAACATTTCAAACGGATCTTTGTAGTTTGTTACATAACATGACACCCATGCTAACTCAACAGCTTCACACACACACACACAGTGGGTTGGAGTCCTATTCTCAGTCCACCGAAATCATACATTCCAGTTACACAATTCTCCACCCCCTCCATTTGAAGCTGAAGTGGTACGTTCCACCTCCTCTCTGTCCTCCTGCTGCATCCTCCTCCATCACTGCACTTCCCCTCATTCCTCGTTTCTCCTTGAGGACGATTCTGCGCCTGTCTCGGTGTCACTTGAAGCCCAGCTCCGAGCCTCCTATCCACTCTGTCGGCACAAGGTCAGCACAGAGGAATAAAGGAAGGACGGAAGAAGGTAGGTTGTCTTTCTGCTGCTTTATTTATGATGCATTTCCACTGAGGTGAGTGAGGAGGCCTGTGGCCTAGAAGGCTGAACTCTGAGTAACTCGTCCTTTTCTTCTTTTCTGTTGTCCATATCCTTGTTTTTTAGGGCTCAGCTTTTTCCTCTGTCTCGGTATCCCTCTTTGTGCTGTTATTTATTCCCTGCCGGAGCCCTCGCCCTCTCTTGTCCTCCATCAGTGCTGCGTATGACTCATGTGGTTTTACAGAGACACAGGGAGGGACGAAGGGAGAATATAACACACTTGAATTATGTGGCTGTGGCTGAACAAGACAGCTTTGTTTCATGTTGGGTGACATGTAACGTCACGTCACATAATTGCATTGTGTGTGTGTGTGTGTGTGTGTGTGTGTGTGTGTGTGTGAACAGGGGTGATTATAAAGAGCCAAAATGGCTGCGTCTAGGTTACTAGGCTCTTTGTAACTGCATTAGACTGTTAGACACACACAGACACTTTCCCACGAGACGACCCTACCGGATGTTACGCTGAAAGTTCTCTGACTTTTTACTCACATTGTAGTTACACATTGGACTGGAAAGTGTTATATTTCCAGTCTGGTTTCCTAGCATCACAATGAGAATAAGTAAAGCTGTGCTTTCCGAAGAAAATATGTCTAGCTTTTGAGATGAATCTATAATTTATTTCAGTTATAAACTCTATAAATTGGTGCATTGGTGCACTAACCTGTGTCCTGCATAACTGTAGCGCTATTCTTCTTTATTTCTATCCAGGACATCCGAAATCACCCAAGAGACAAAAAATCCCCCAGGCATTGACCACCATCCATATGGAGTCGAAGGCTAAGAGCAGCACGAAACCAGGTACCAAGACGGACAAGAAAGAGTCAGCACCTCCTGTGAAACCCAACCCCACTCCTGCCGACCCTGCGCTGCCTGCCGAAGCGGAAAAACAAGCGCAAGATGGCAACCAAGAGGGAGCACAGGAAGGGAACGGGGCAGCTGGGGGCAGCTGTGAAACCCTGGAGAACCTGAAGCCTTTCCTCATTGGTGGAGCTATCGTAGCACTCGGAGCTGTAGTGGTGGGCCTGGTCTTATTAGCCAAAAAGAAGTGACAGCATGATGTGATTGGCCAGCGGGTTCATGGGCGATTGGGTCACGGCCTAACGGGGGGTGATGTTTAATTTCAGTGGGGTGGGGAGCCACTGTGCTTACTCCTCATTCAGCTTTGGTTTCAGCACTAGCGTAGTCGTCACAGTAGTAGAAATAGTAGCAAGCGCACTTCAGCTGCGAATGCGACCTTCACACACTACAGTAACCTGTAGCTGTGTCCTCACACACCGATGATGTGATGATGGGTAGAGTTCAGTTAAATAAAAGGCAACTAGCAACTAACAATAATGCTAGCTAGCTTATCAGTATGTTAACATGCTAGCTAACTCAGCCAAAGATACAACAGCAATCCTGCGATCTTTGGTAAATATGAAATAGCACTTTGCTCACATAATATTCTGAACAACAACAAAAAAGCAGAAGAACCGATAAACACTCTGTATCGAAGAATTATTCAAAGTGGAACATGGATTAGCCATTAGCTGACTAAGGGTATATAATATAAAACCTGATGATATAAAATTGAAACAGATTTTAATTTGGACTGGTCTGTGAGGCCGCAGCTACACTGTGCAGTTATTTTACCCTGAATTACACCAACATGAGGAAAATGGATGCTAATTATCCTTCAACTGAAGTGCATTATGAGCATATTTTCTTATATGATTGACTGTGATTAAACCTGTACTGCAAATAATAATAATAATAATAATGACCCAGGATTATATTTATACATTTAATGATTATAGTGTATGAGTCAGTTTGATTTGATGTAAAGAAAGTCAAGTGGTTCGATACTGATAGAGAGCAGGTGAGGACTAAAATCAGTGTGTGTGTGTGTGTGTGTGTGAGAGAGAGAGAGAGACTATAGATATAAGATAGATGCATAGATGGATAACTGCAAACTGAATAATATATGAAAAATATGTCTAAATTGATGTCTTTGTATTCGTACTTGTATTTTTTTCCCATGTACCCAAGTTTGTCTCACATTTCTGTAAATGAGCATATTAGCAACTGTTCACATGTTCATGGATGCGTCTTGTCCTGTCCTTTTGCTTGATGATTGAAACCCATCCATTTCCTGGTGACCATAAAGTGTTATAAAAAAGAAAAGAAAAGAAAAAGAAAAGACACTAATGGAAACACATTACACGGTTTAATGGCATGATGCAGAGATGCCATTGAGATGCAGATCACTTTTTCTGTCAGTGAGACAACAGGACTGAAATGGTCATCATGCTAACTGCCTTTGTCTGGACATGTAACCAGTTCTTAAGGACAAAGCCGATTTTCCGTTCCCTCAAGTGCGTATGTAATGCAATAATACAAATAGCACTCTGTAGATCAACTGATAGAACTGTAAAGTATGACGAGGATCGATGTTTATAAGGCCGAATGAAAACGCTGAGCCGTTGGAGAGATGTGACGTTGGATGGGATTAAAGAATTATATAAAAGATGGAATAGAAAATATATACACATGTTGAGAAATGTTAAGTTTTGACAGACATATTTTCCCAGTTGTTTTGCGCTCTCCTCCTCCTCCTGCTCCTCCTCCTCCTCAAGCCCCCTCCCTCTGGTCCCTATGTACAATAAAATCAAGATGGCTGACCAAAGCAGCTTTTTGTGTTTTGACAAAAACAGGGAACAGGTTTATGACTGTTAGCTTTTTAACAGTTAACGAACGAATATTCAAAGTGGTTTTTGATCTTTTGGTTACAGAGATAAATTTCAATCTTTATCACCAACTTCTCCTACACTATATTACCAAAAGTCTGTGCACCCCTGACCATCACATCACCCATATGTGCTTGTTGAACGTCTCATTCCAGATTTATCCCCTTTGCTGTTATACTCCACTCTTCTGTTTGGCTTGCACTAGATGTTGGAGCGCGGCTGTGTGGACTTGTGTTCATTCAGCTGCATGAGCATTAGTGAGGTCAGGTGCTGATGTTGGGAGAGGAGGTCTGGGGTGCAGTCGGTGTTCAGTGGGGTCAGGTCAGGGCTCTGTGCAGGACACTCCGGTTCTACCACTCCAACCTTCATGGAGCTGCTTTGAGCACAGGGGCATCGTGATGCTAGAACAGCTTTGGGCCTCTTAGTTCCAGTGAAGGGAAACACTATATGGAGACACCTATGGGCACTTCTAATGCTAGTTAGTATTGACATTTTTAATATTGTGTATTTTCTTTAAAAACTTGAATAAATAAAAAGCAAATAAGCAACACTAAATTTAAACAGTAAAAAAATCAACTGTATTTTTTGCTAAACTATTTTAACATTACAGTTCGTTCACGTTTTTCTCCGGAACTGGTTTCATCCCCAACTCGTTTCTTTCGGCACCATTTCCGACGAGCACAACAAACCGGAAGTGACGCGGTTTCGGCGTTTGTTTTCTTTCTTTTCTCGAAACGTGAAGAACGTGGAGGACTCGCTCATATCGTCGGTAAATGTTCTGTTATTTCTCGTGTATTTCTGAAGACGTTTTATTAGAACATTAACATGAAATTAAGTCGAGTGTGAAGATAGTTTAAATGGTTGCGCGCGCAGCCTGAGGTGAATGGCGTTGTTGTGTTGATGTGTGAGCTGCAGCCGCACGTGGACAGTAACCTCTGCTCACTTCCGCAGGATCCACAGGCATCACTATGATCATCCCGATCCGCTGCTTCACCTGCGGGAAGATTGTAGGGAACAAGTGGGAGGCTTACCTGGGGCTCCTCCAGGCAGAATACACAGAGGGGTGAGTGTGTGTGTCACTCTGAAAAGCTGACCTGGGCACTAAAGTGTGTATTTTTTTACATAGTACACCTATTAAAAAGCTGTTTTCACTCATCGAGTTATAGTTGAGGCCCCATAAATAAATAAATGAGTTTTATCACGCATCACTCTTTGAGTGTAGGACAGGTTAAACATACACACTAAGAGGGACGTCTGGACTTGTAGACTAGACTTCATAATGGAAAGACCACAGAACACAAACCTGTCTGTATAATCAGACCGACGTGTTTAATCTAATATTGATTTATACAGTATACACGGCTCCAAACCTGTGCAGTGATGCCAGGTGTGTGTGTGAGCGAGCGCTTGGATTAAAAGCGTTGTCACTTTTAGTTTAGTCTTGAGTTGTAGTGAGGATTAAAAAAAACAATATTAAAAAAAGTTCACCATAATGAACAAATGACGAGATCTTCAGGAAAAAGGGAATATCTTGGAATTTTGTCCTGAATCTCAGATCTGGATGAACAAATTATTTCTGAATTCGTTACAGGAACGATGTGTAGCGGGGCACAAAGAAATAAAAACCAAAGTAAAGAAAGATCGGATGTTAAATCTGTTTGGTCGTTGCGTGTAAATCATCCAAGTGCTGCTTTCACCTCTCTAAAACGTGTGTATGTTGACTGAACACTGTGACTTGCTACATCTCTCACACACACAGCTTTAGTTTCTTTTCTACTGATTTTCACTGGTGGTGTCGGAGTGCTCTCCGGTCACTGCGTGTGTGTGATGTGGGTTTGACGGATGTCCTCGTGTGTGTGTGTGTGTGTGTGTGTGTGTGTGTGTGTGTGTGACGGTGACGTGTTTGTCACAGAGACGCTCTGGACGCCCTGGGCTTGAAGCGGTACTGCTGTCGCAGGATGCTGCTCTCTCACGTCGATCTGATCGAGAAGCTGCTGAACTACGCACCGCTGGAGAAATAAGACTCGGGACTTGCTCAGATTCTAATTGGCTTCATCCCTTCGTTTCTCGACGTCTTCTGCACTTCACTGAACACGTCTGTTCGTCACGTGTACAGGACTCGCTGCACTGTTTCTGCTTCCTTTGTTTAATGTTTCACAAATAAAGTAGTAACAATGACCTGCTCTTGAGTGTCGCCTGTGGTGTTTGTGACATAGTGAAATTTTAAAATTGTGTTTGGCAGATTTAATTACAAAAATAGCTCCATCACTCCCGCAGCTTCACAGTGAGGGTGGTGCGCTTTCAGACCCTCACGCCGCGCTGATCGCTACGGCCAAACCACCAAACACACACCCACACATGCAGTGGAATACACTGTTTTTAATTTTTGTACATTCGTACATACATTTCATTACAAAAATGAAGGAAGAAAACAAAAGATGGCGGCATTGTGACTTGTTTCACGTGTTAAAACTAAGGCTGTTCCGCAGTATGATTACTCAGCCAGTAAAAAACAAAACTTCCATCCTGTACAGAACAACGGAGAGAATGGCGTCTTCTAGAAACTTTACTGAAATGTCATGTAGAATCCTAAACGAGAGGCAGACAGTGCGAGCGCTGGCGTCCAGCTGGTCCTCGTGCACACGTGATCCACGCTCCTCCTCTTCCGTGGCCCGATCGTGGGAAATGTTCTGGAAGGAGTTTAAAGAGTAAAGTGAATTAAGTGACGAAACACAGGGACGAGTTGAGAGACGTGCGACTCGGCTGCAGGCCTTCTGGAGGCGAGCAGCAGCTTAATACAAATTTGACACAATTCTGTTTAATCAGATTTCAATCACAGGAAATCCATCAGCAGCAGCATGCTGTGATGCATCTCTGCTCCGTAACCACGGCAACGTTCTCAAGCGTCTGACTGAAGGTCATGCTGTGGATTAGTTTATGGTTATTTTTCGAAACGGGTCACTTCCTGTTATATGCAAACGCACGGCATGAACTCATCCTCCCTCAGATTTAGAGGAAGAGCTGCACCTCTAAATGCGCCGAGAACCTTCTGTAAACTTCTGATCCTTCTGTAAAAATGTTCAATCTCCTTATAGGGATTTAACTGTTCTAGAAAAGTAATTGACTCCTTCCAACCAATCAGAATGGAGAATTCCAGAAGGAGAAAGTGGAGGGAAGACATCTCACCCATCAATGCCTGTCTCTGTGCTCTCGGTCCCGCCCCCGCTCCCTGTCCCGCTCCCTCTCTGTGCTGGACGAACGCTCTCGATATCGATCCCTCGATCGGCTCCTCGCTCGCTCCCGAGAACGGTGTCTCTTACTGCAGATGTGGAGAGAAAGGGAGGATTAGAAGGCTCCTTGTTAGCAGATGATCCAATGGAACGGACACACACACACCTTGAAGGGAAGCATTTGGTCTCTATGGAGTTCAGACAGTCATTAAGGGACTCGACCAGCATGCGGCACCGCTTGTCATAGGACACCCGAGACTGTTTGATCACCGCCGTGGCCGTGTAGAGGGTCTCTATGGCCATCCGGATGTCACCTGAGAGAGGAGAGGAGGCGGTTACGGCTGCCAAAGGGACACTGATCAGACGTCAGTGAATAAACAGAAATGTAAACATGATCTTAACATTCTCCTTTAAACTTTAAACCCTGTGCTCATGCACTTTACATCACCGCGCTACATTAATGCTACGTAACTAGAAGGGCTCTCGGAGAGCACACACCTCCGCCAAGGACAACGCTCGACTCGACTTGCCAATCAGGATGAAGACCTGCCCAGCACTGTGGTGTAAATACTGTTATTACAATACCGCCATAATGATTAAGAAACAGTGTAGACGTGTTGGATAGACCCTATACCCACTGCCCCAGCGAGACTGCCATTACGGGGCGATTACCAGAGAGTGAGATTTTTTAATAATAATAATAATTATTATTATTATTATAATTTTGCCTCTTATGTAATGTCTACTGCTAAACCTAGTTGTCAAGCTCAATACTAATCACCAAACACAGATAATTCAGGTGCATCATGAAATCCAACGTTAGGGCAGTTTGTGGAAACGAGACCTGATGTGGCTGCAGAAATGGCTTTAGTGATGGCGCTGCTCGCAATCGTTCTGTTCCTGTTGATCAGCTCCTCAAAGTCTCCGTCCCTGTTAGACACAAGATGAGAGGTGTTACGTCTCAGAACACACTCACGTGCACACACAATCAGTTGAAATGAACGCGCACTAAGCTGTCACAGTGCTGGTTTTCCTCTGGACTCACTCGGCTAATCACTTGGATACTGAAATATGCGAGTGGACACGTAGCGCCACTTCGGTCCCCGCCCCGGCCCCTTCCGAGGCACGCCCCCTGACTGTTTAATCGCTTTTCACTGCCGAAACACGGCGAGAAATTATTTCCTTCTTAAAGGTTATTGTATATGATAAAGAAAGATAAATAAAATTGGGCATTTGGATTAAATAAATAATAACAAATATGAGCGAGCGTTCCAGTCTCTCCATGTCTGCGTCTAGCTGCTGCTAATTTCCAGTTGGACTTATCAGGGTCTGCTGCGGTGTGTTCTACTCAAACCACTGGCTAAAGAAACATCACATGTTTAAGAGTTAAACCAAAAACCAGTAAAAGTTCTCCTCACCCTGGCTGGCTGAATTTAGTTCCGCTGCTGCTGCTGGTGCTGCTGCTGCTGAGTGTCGCAGGACTCGGGGGGAAGAAGGCGGGGTTGATGTGTAGCGAGGGTATGTGTGAGTTTTGGGTGTGTGCGTGGGGGATGTGTGTGTTGGGGATGTGTGCGTGGGGGATGTGTGTATGAGGTGAGGGTGGATGGAAAAGGGGAGGAGGAACATTGAAAAGAGGAGGAGGAGGAGGAAGAGGAGGAGGAGGTGTGTTATAAAATGAGGGCATGAGGGGAGGGGGTTTGGCGGGAGGTAACATCAGGGGCACCGGTAAGGAATGCAGGTCTGATGGAGAGGAAGAGGATGGATTCCTTCCATCGGCTCGCGCCGGATCACCTTTGGGGGTCAGACGCAGAGGTATTCCTGTTCGGAAAGACAGGAGGTCAATCTGCGTACCACCGACATTTAACAGCTAAGGGAACAAAATGTTCATAGGAGATTTCTTAGCGAGGTTCACTTACGTTTTCTGGCCTGAGCCTCGAAGTCAGCCAGGTTTCTCCATGAAGCAAAACGACACTCCACCTTTTCCCCATTTAACTTGCACTGTGGCAAGGTCTCTAATAAACGCTTGAAAGACTCTTCTGTGGACACTACCATCTCAGCATAGCTGTGAGAAACCGATAGCTTTAAAAAAGGTGCTGATGGGCAGAGAGAGAGAGAGAGAGATAAAGGGGAGAGGG
>JAQQZX010000007.1:203651-214796 GCA_030068355.1 Notoglanidium maculatum | reverse complement strand
ACCGGAGCACCCGGAGGAAACCCACACATGCACGGGGAGAACATGCAAACTCCACACAGAAAGGCACCCTGGGTGATTGAACCCAGGATCTGTTCTTGCTGTGAGGCGACAGTGCTAACCACCGCACCACCGTGCCTCCCAGGGAAAACATACAGTTGAAAATATTTTTCAGCAATATAAGAATACAATTGCCAAATATTTTACTTCCAACAAAGTCTCTGTCATTGTAACTGATAATGCTGCGCACACGGTGAAGGCGTTTTCTCTCTTCCCACCAGTGGACACTCATGAGAGTGACGTGGATGATGATGATGATTATGGAGTTGACCTTGAAGAGATCAGTATAACTGATGAACTGGATTATTTGCCACCTGAGAGGAGCCCATGATTTATACAGACTGTCCAGCTTGTGGGCCGGGATGCCCTAGAACAAGCAGGTTCTTTGAAAATTGTGATGGCGAAAGTACAAAGGATCACATCCTTTTGGCACAAAACAACAAGAGCTGTGAGAATTCTTGAATTCTCATGTAAAGCTCCCAGTTACAAATGCAACAAGGTGGAGCAGCCAGTAGAAAATGATAATCCTTATGATACCTTCACACATTTTGTCAGAAGCCCCTGTTCAGTTTGCAGTAAATTAAATCAAGCTAAACAAAGAAATCTGCAAAACCCTGGAACCTTTTGAGGAAGCAACAGATAAATGTCAGGCTGATAAAGTTGTAACTACAAGTTAAGTTATTCCATGTGTAAGGGGTCCCAGGGTAACTCCGGACCCAAGATTTAAACTTGACTGATTTAAACTTGCATGGGTGGAGAAAAACAAAACATCAAAGACATTCTAACAAGGAAGATCCTTTCATCAACTACTTTTCATACATTACTTGGTATTTGGAAGGCACCATAAATAAAGTTCAAATGTATGTCACTGCATGTAATCCCAAATAAATGCTCAGAAACAGCAATAAATGGAATTTGGCAGAATTGAAGTCCACTTCCTGAAACTCCGATTCAATTGAATTCCCATTCCATTTCCTTGTTTGAATTGGAATTGTTGAGTTCATTCCTGAATTGACCCAAACCCTGGACTGAAGCATCGTTTTTAACTTGAAATAGAGCTCCAAGGTCGGCTAAAATGACTGGATGCAGTGACCCCTCTCTCTTTCGGGCTCTCAGCACAGGGCTGGTTTTGTTTGAAAGCTACAGGAGAGCTCATTTTAGCAGTTATAATGTGGTTCATGCATCATTACAGCCTCTATGTCGCATGTTAATAGCAAGAACTACTTAAAATTCAAATAAGTAAGTTTTAATTAAACAGGTTTTTTGGAACAGGGAAATGTCACAATTCTTGTCTACAATATCTGATCATACTACAAAAATGGTGAAAATAGAGATTAGGCTGAAAATGGATTATTCCTTTAAGGGCTACATTTTCAGTTGATCTTTAAAGCAGGAAGATTTGTGTACATTAACACAGGCACATTTTCCCTTAACACCAAATATATTCAATCAGCCAAGAACAACAGCGTTAATTTACATAATCATGTTCTTGAATAAATGAGTATATGTGCAAAATGGAACGATATTACCATATGAATAACGTCCAGCCTTCTGCCATGTAGACTCGCAGCAGCACCACATCCCAGCTTCTGACAGTACTGTAGCTCCTAGGGAATGTAATAGATCCCCCAAATCTGATAAAATAGAAACGGGTGTGTATTCTTGTCAACTATAAACTATATTGTTCTTTGAAAGACAGTTAGCAGGCTTACTCCGTCACATTAGATAGAAAGCTTGCCGTCTGGTTGAGACTGATTGGAAATCTGGGATTTGAATTCATGACCTGCTGATCAGCAGCCATTTTAAGTGCTGCTTAAAGTTAAATGGTTTTATTACAGGACTGTAGTCCTTTCTGTCAGCGGGGTTTCCGAGAGACTTTGCTGGTGCATACATGTGATAGTCAGTATGTGGTGTGTGTATGGTATGTGGGTGGACTGATTAAGGTGCCGGAATCACTCAGACCTTTGTGCTCGATCAACCGTGAAACCAGAGTGAGATGAAAGGCTCCTCATGTTGACTCGAGTTCAGAGGCATAATGATGAATATTCCACTTGATGGGACTACGAAAGCGTAGATTGATTTTTGCCTTTCCTGAATACATACGGTGTAGACAAAACAATTAGTAAATCTAACTACTGGATAAAGGAACTGGTGCCACTTTTCCACCAATGCAGTGCTGGACCAGCTTAGCTTTTAACGTCCACCAAAACCGAGAGGCGTAACATTACGACATGTGTTAGATCACTAATGTATGGGTGTAAATACAACTCACAGTGGCAATGTGTAATTAGGTTTTAACACTAACGACTCCGCCTCCTCGTGCTCAGCATGGTGCACTTGCATGTCGTGTCTTCCTTTAGAACTTTCATCCTTGATCATTTTTCAACGCACCTCTATTCACACTGTTCATGATTTGCTTTAATAGTGGCAAGTAAATACCTTGAGTTGTTGTCCTGGTAATATCATAATGCTATCCTTGACATAAAGGTTCTGGTGCTGAAGTGAACTGAAAAACAGAGCTTCCTGCCAACACACACTCAAGAATTGTTAAAGAGAAAAGACACCCCACCCCCGACTTCTCTGGATCCAGCGCGGAGAGGTTACCGAGGAATGAGGAAGGAATAAATGAATCTCGCTGCATCTGCCTGGAAGTTATAACTGGATTCAAGGCTGGATCTTGTTGCAGGACAGCGTAAAGTGTGTTTATGTGCTTTCAATGGCTGTCTGTGAAGTTTACACCTCATTTATGCATGCAAGCGAAACAAAAATTAGAGAGGCCGACAAGCACAGTGTGGCATCGCTTTACACGCTTCTAACGCAGCTGGTGCGGGTTTGAAATGCTCGTTGAGGTGGGAGAGCCACTGCTGCGTGTGTCGCACATCTCACATGCATTGAAACCCTCTTCAGAAAACTGCTTCAGAATGCGAGAAAGTCAAATACTCAAGCGTCCACTGACAAAATCAACAAAAACGCTGCATGGATGCCACTTTAACCCAGAATGGACATCTGGATGTAATGTCACGGGTCTGAGATTCTCGTCAGAACGAGTGGTAGAATGTTCGTAGCATTTATACAGCTTTATTGTTGTTGGAGCCAGCAGATGAACTGATCCGATTTGGGAATCATTCCATTGGGGTCGAGTTCGACAACAAATGTTTTCTCTCTCTCTCTCTGTATTTTATTGTGTCTTAAATCGAGCATATACTGTATTTAATGGCAGTTATTACTTGGTTGACACCCTTTTGTGCTTAAATGCACCATTTAGACCAATAACTAGGCAGAAATGACCAGGAAATGTGTGTAGCGCTACTCTGACGTAAAGATGATGTGAGGTGTATGTAGTATGTGTGGAAAGGTGTGACTTTCTTCTCGCTGACATTAACATTCAGGACATAGCTTTTGTTTACTTATTTCATTTTTTATAAGGAAATTGCATCAGATCTCCATGCCTTCTGGGTAAGTTTTCCTCCTAATATATACAGTAATGTCTACTTCACCCCTCAAGCACACTACTTCATTCCTACTGATCATGACAGCTAGTACCAAAACCATTTCACAGCCGACTAGCAATATTTCACAAACTCTATTCTTAAACGAGTTCTTTAGGTTCTGCAGCAGACGGACATATTTACTTTGCTCTGTTGTTATACTGGTACAGCTGAGTGACACTGGAATCCCTGTTGGCCTTCCAATTGGACGTGTCTGTGCATAAGGCATCCGATTTTCCACCAGCTTTCTGGCGTCTCTTTGGAAAGTGTGACAGAGTGTTAGCAACAGCTAAAATCATTATGGGATGCTAATTACTAAATCACTTAGCTAAGTGGCACCATACCAGCACTCACGGGTCTCTAGAACCGACACACGGCCTGCATTTAAATGACTTGGCATGACTCTGGTGCAGGGCTGGCCTGCGTTTTTCATACCTGTATTTGAAATACAAAGTCTTCTTTTTGTCGTTTGTATTTGATGGTGATGGAAAAATCAGTACGCACTTTTTTTTGTTTACATCCTGCAGACTTTTTACGCAAGTCTACAAGCCTAAAAGCACAATAGGAGCACTGTATGTGCGGTGATATCCAAAGTGGATCTTTTCTTCCTTCATACATATTCATCTGAGACAGGATCGGGCAAAAAAGATAGAGAAGCATATTTTTGTATTCTATTCAAGCAGCCAGTTTTGTGCGTCTCTAAAAAACAAGCGTCAATGAGTTACAGGAGCTTGGTTAAAAAAAATGCACAGACGCTAAGCCTTTTAATATCAGTTGGGTTTTTTTATTAAGCAGATCTGGACATGCATTATGCGACATGCATAGGTCAGGAATGTCAGAAATACTGTATATGCAGCAGTTTATTCTGTACGAAGCAGGCTTTTCATTAACATTCTACTTAAAAACCAAATGGCGCATCAGCTGTGCGTATTAAAGCCCTCCACTACGTTGCCATGTTCTGGAACAAGAGTGTATTTAATTATTTATTCCCATGACCATTTCACAATGGCTTTTAAACTGCAGTTAGCGCTTCACGTGCACTTAGCAGGTGGTGTGGTTTGCGTGATGAGCTAAGGCCATTAATGTGAAATTTGCTTTTGAGTAATCTTCTAATAGGAATTTGACTCTTTGCAATATATTCACATGATGTCATGTTTTTGCAGGAAAACTGAGGGTGATGGAACAGTTCAGCAGAACGGCTGTACGGTATTACTGCACAGTGTCATGCTTGTTTATCCAAGCTGTCCATTTTTATGAGCTGTGAGTTGATTTGTTCCCAGCTCTGGGGGAGATGGGCGTGTCGTTAGTGTTGTTGCCTTGGCAATGCATGTCCATAAATTTTTGGGGGCGGAGCTTCTGAAGGCGCACTGAAGGGAGGTGTGTGTTTGTTTTGAGTTCAAATATGAACAGTCTTTCTCCAGAATCAATGCCTGCACCTTTAACTCCTGCATTCAGTTAAAAGACTTTAAGACTTTCTCTCGAGACTGGGATTTCTTGTAATACGCTGATTGCTGGAGTGTAACAGCTGTACGTGGAGAATTTGTGTTAGATTCGGTAGTTACATATTTTAAACATTTCCTGGCAGAATTAAACAAGGTAAATTTGTGGAAAAACTTTCTATTCTGTGTGTCTAAAGGATTACTGGTTACACCCACTACAGATGCGTTGGATGAAAAGGTAGACAAAAAAAAGGCTGTAGCGTTCCTTGAAGTATGAAAATATGATGTGTTCATATAATTTTTGTGTGATGGCTGAAAAAAAGTATTTCCTTTGCTGTTCATAATCACTGTATTATAACTGTACAACTAAGCATAAGACTTATAAGCTTTTTTCCTTCTTGCATTGTTTCTTTGTAAACTACCTGACCTAAAGTATGTGCACCCCTGACCATCACATCACCCATATTCACTCGTTAAACTTCCCAGTCCAGATTTATTCTCCTTTGCCGTTATAATAAGCTCCTCTTCCAGGAAGGCCTTCCGCTGGAGCTGCTTTGTGCACAGGGGCGTTGTCGTGCTGGAACCGGTTCGGGCCTCTTGGTTCCAGCGAAGAGAAACTGTAACACTACAGCACACTGTAAAAGTCTGCACTGTAAACTGCAAAAGTCTGCAGAAGAACCACATAAGGGTGATGTGTCATGGTCAGGTGTTCACATACTTTTGGCCATGTAAAGTTTCTCCTTTCTTACACTGATACTGTTCGTTTATTGTCTACACGACACATCTGGATTGTGCTCCACAGCAGACCAATGCACTGACGGATGATGGTGATTGATGGTGAAATTTAGATTCAAAAACACTCTGTGTGGAAAAAAAACGCGCCGAGGAGAAAAGACCCGCTGCGTGTGCCACATCGAGCCAGCTGTGCCACGCGCCGCTGATTCCAGCTGCCAGGAGTCACGCGCGAGCCTCAAGACGCCGTCCAACCTGCCTCCTGTGGCCATCCGGTCTTCTCCAAACAAACCGAGTGTAATGGATTGAGAGAGGAGCGAGGGAGGGACGCTCTGAGAGAGAGAGAGAGAGAGAGAGAACACTAACCTGCTGGAGTGTAGCGGCTGGGAGACGCGCGCGGGCTGACTGCTAGGCACGCGCGGGCTCTTCCACGCTCGCGACAGCACGAGACGGAGACGGAAACTCAGTATATATACATATATATTCTTAATTTAGGTTTTTTTTGGCTGTGTTTTCCCTCTCAGTGAAACAGAAGGAGAAGAACAGAAGAAAGGCAGCCATGCGCCTGAACCGAGACGCCGAGGACGGCAAAGGTGAGCGAGAAAATACCGTCATGGTAATTTCATAGTCTCTCTCTCTCTCTCTCTGGCTCTCTCTCTCTCGGCTCGTGGCTGTCAGCAGCCAGGGATGCTGTGGCATGTACGATCATTTTCATATCCCATATAGACAATTTCACGTGCAAACAGGTTTCAATAGAAACGAGCACGAGGAAGAAACGTGGTGGTACATCATCAGGGCAGGACACTTGTTGTGTGTTGATGTTGAGGTAGGGTTTGATTCTGGGATGCATTTGGATCCCAAGGTGCTTCCAAGCCATGCACAAGGTCATCACACCCTCAATCACATGCACAGTCATTACTCTGTGTGTGTTTGTGTGTGTGATGTTAAGGTCTCTGTCTCAGTGAGGACCCGCTGTCCCTTCCTCCAGAGAGTCCCTTCCTCCATCCATCCATGCCCTGGTTGCCCTCTCCTCCTCCTGTTGCGCGCGTTGGGAGAAGTGAGGCTAAAATTAGACTCTCCTTTGCTTAGCTTGAGAATTAATACACACACACGCACACACACACGCACACACACACGCACACACACAGCAGAGCTACTGAGGTGATCTAAGTGAGTCTGATTTAGATGTGATGATGATAATTCAGTGTTATCACTCCCTCACACATCTGACCAAAGGCCTATCTCATCTGCAGGAGCAACCGCCACTGTGTGTGTGTGTGTGTGTGTGTGTGTGTGTGTGTGTGTGTGTGTGTGTGTGTGTGCGTGCGTGCGTGCGCAATCTATGTGCATGTGAAGCATGTATGCGTATATATACTGTTTGTGGCTATTATGTGTGTATTATGTTTCTATACATTGTGTGTGTGAGTGTGTGTGCACTTGTACACTGAGGATTTGCCCCATATTTGCTCTGTGTGTGTTTCGTGTGTTGTGTATGTGCACGTTCTGTGTGCTGTGTGTGTACTGTGTGTGCATTGTGAGTGTGTGTGTACTCTGCTCTGTTTGTGTATGGATTGTGAGTATTCATCTGTGCAAGCTGTGTGTGTGTGTGTGTGTTGATATTTGTATATGCACATTTTTTTGCACATTTTATAGGAAGTGTTTGTGATTGGCTCAACTTGAGAGCACTCAGTTTTGACACACTTTTTGCAAATTCCTCACACATCTCAATGTGGACATATTGACTGTGTGTGTGTGTGTGTGTGTGTGTGTGTGTGTGTGTGTGTGTGTGTGTGTGTGTGTGGGCAGCTAACACGCTGAAATGTCTAATACTGTCCCTGAAGCCTTTTTCTCCTCTGAATCAACACGTGTTTTAGGAAACAAGGACACTGTATTAGTGCACTGAATGTCCACTAGAAAACCATTTGAGCTTCAAGGACACACACTTTATCATATCCAATTAGAAAAACGGATGCATCACTTTGAAGAAAAAAAGAACGGGAAAACATCATGCATATCTTTAAAATACACACACGTTATGAAAATGTAATTGTGATTAGGAGGCTACGATGATGTTGAGTGGATCTTTGCTTTATACGTTCAGTGACTTTGACATTTCTATGGATTAAACATGGAACTGCTCCCAGATGTGTTTTTTTTTCTATTTCATACTATTCTAGACAATCTTTAGGTGCATCCAGAGTAGCTGTTTGGTGTGATCACAGTCAGGAAGAAAAACAAACGTGGTCAAATGAGCCTGGATCTTAACACTGCTCTGCCCCTGACATCATACAGGCTGTTTCATTGGCTGAAATCACTCATGTGCTTAGCCACGCTTCTTACATGAAGGTCACACAGTGTCACACGTTCCCTCATGCGTGTGTGCCAGGTGGAAATTGAAAATGGGATAAAATTTTGTCAATCAGTACAACAACTGCCATAAATAATGTCCCACAGGTAGCCACCGTACATCCTGTTTCTTGAAATTTCTTTCCTATTGTGTCTGAGCGAGTTAGGTTTGTGCCAAACCAGGATGGAATCTCTGCTCCTCTAGAAAGCTCTAAAAGAAGGTATTATGGGAGAAATCATCTATTATTATCGTGCTGTAACGGCGCAGTATTGATTTTTGCAAACGTATCATAGTTCAGAAAACAGCGATAAGGCAATGAATACAGACTGAAGTAGGAAGGCGAGGCGAGGGGAAGAGAACACTGGGGTTTTAAAGGGAAACGTCTGAATCCAGAGCTAATCATAGCCGTGTACTGCAAACTCCCTAGGCTTTACGTAACTCATTCAGTGTAGACTTAACACCTACAGTGTGCAGCTTCATTTTATCGGGTTGCATTAACACCTATAGCGTAGGATAAGCTTTCAGAGCTTTTTTTTGTTTGTCTTAAATGTCATTCCAAATCTTTAGTCTTGTCAGAGAGACGCAGAGAGCGAGAGAGACTGGAAGATAGGTACTGCTAGGTTTATCAGTCAACTTATTTAGTGTGTTGAGTGTAAACTATACTATTATTATTGCTATTGTTTATATTATTATAGTGTGAAGTAGCAGAGGTCGTCGAGTCTATAAAATTAACACGTCAAAAAACTGATAATACAGTCATTGATAAGTGGTTCTTTTGTATGAACAGCTAGCAATAGCTTTAGTAACTTTAGATAGCTACTAGTAATCTCCTATTATTACTTTAGCTAGCTAACCATCACCTTATCATTACTTTAGCTAGCTAGCAATTACTTTCTGTTATTACTATAGCTAGCCAGGAATAGCCTTTTAAACTTCAGCTCTCTAACAATCACCTGTAATTTCTTCAGCTCGCTAACAATACCCTTTTTTAAGTTTAGCTAGCTAACAATAACCTTCTATTATGACTTTAGCTAACTAACAATCACCTTTTTAAACTTTTGCTAGCTAACAATAACATTCTTTTGTATCTAACTAACTAACTAGCAATCACCTTCATTCATTTAGCTAGCTAGGAGTAACTTTATTTCGTAAAGTTATGTAATGATCAGTAAATTTTTTATCTTTATTTGATTTTTAGACTTAGTTTATTTTATCTTATTTTATAATTGTTCTTGTGTTTTTGTTTTTAGTGTCGTAGCAGTCATCACATAAATAATTTCCTGCAGGATTAATAAAGTTTTCTGATTCTGATTACATCCACTATGCATAAGTAATTTGGGGCATGAAAATTTTTTTCTTCTGTTGTTTTTTTTCTTGTCAGCACTGGGTAACACTCACAGTGGCTTAAAGTCTTCAGGACAAAAGAGTTTACAATTTCTTGTTAAAGTAACAGGCTGCTTGTTTGAGAGAGAGAAACAGTTTACTGCAGCTCTAATGTAAGTGATAGCAGGACCTAACTTGTCTCTGGGATGTTCCACAACTTTAAATCTAACTATAAACCATTAAAATGTGTGTCATATCATTTGTTAATTAATTAAAGATGGAAATCATTAGCAAATTGCTGTAGTATTAGCAAGTTAATGCACTCCTCACTCCAGACTCCAGACTGTGCTGTTACATAAAATTAATACACTTTGTGGTGATCGCGGCACTCCACATTTGGCACCAGAAGTCTTTCTGCGTGAAATGAATATAAACGTGCACTGTAATGTGTAATAAAAGTCACATTAAAATGGTGGTCATTTGTGCTTTCCATGCTCATTTGTGCCTCGAAAATGAGATTTCACACCTTCTGCTTGTGCAGCCTGTTTTATTGTTTATCCTGTTAGTTTAGCCGTAGTTCTCCACCGCTGCTCATTTCTGCTTCCCTGCTGGAGTATCAGCACGCAACAGGCACATGCTTATGTCATGCATGATATATGCATATGTACTACACACATCAGAATGGACTGTGTGTGATCTGATTGCACAACTTACAGAAAAAGGCTCTATATAGACCAGAATATAGAGAACGCTGGACAGAGCCTAGCATCCCATCCCAGTACTGCGTTTATTTACTCGTACCAGTATTCAATCATTTATACCCTGACATCTGTTAGCATCACAGTCCATTGTTATTATCTCTGCTTTTACATCTCAGAACCTGAGACAGAATGAATAACACCATTCATACAGCTTTGCAAAGACGTTGTAATTGTTAATCCCTAATCACATCTTAATGCACTCAAATCTTTATTCTGCAATCATCCTATCATGCTGCATGTAATGACCATAGTTTAATTAAAGATTAAGCCTGTAAGCAACACACATCACTCAGTGGCATGACCAATATGTGAAAGCAGTGCTGCACAGGATCTGCGCTCCTTATCCACACGAGCAGGCTTTACCACCAAGTGAAAGTTCCTGAATCTTTTAGCAATGTGTGAGGACCAGTTCAAGTTTGAACAGCATTAGTTTTGTCATCTGGACATCTGGAATGAAATATTTATGCATCTCCATGATAAAACTCTTAGCACTGAAATGGATGAAGTAACATGGATAAGAGTGAATGTCCAGTTCTTTTGCTACCAATCTGATCATGATCATTTGAACATGAATTCAATTAGAGATCCATTTATAGTGTGTGTGTGTGTGTGTGTGTGTGTGTGTCCTATGTGAATAGAAAGTGATGATATAACAGCTCATTTAATAAGGCTGTTGTTTGTTTTAATTTTCCTTCTAATAGACTGCCAGTAAGGATAGAAGAGAAACAACATGGAGGCAGCTAAATGTTTGATGTGTGAATGTAGATGTGGGTTTTTTTTTTTGTGCTTGAGTTAAGGATATACTTTAAAATCTCACTCCCCAGCTGTTCCTGAAGGAATTCTGTAAACTGTGTTTTTGTTATAAGATGAGATAAGATCAACAAATAAATAAAACAAGAAGCACCAATGTATTCACATTTCACAAATTACACTGGTCAACAGTGAAAAAAAGGTCTAACTTTTTATAGCTGATCTAGGATAATTTTAATGCGCTAAAT
>JAQQZX010000007.1:188038-203551 GCA_030068355.1 Notoglanidium maculatum | reverse complement strand
GGCCAGAAATATGTTAAATCAGCAGAAATATATTAGACAACTCACAAAAAAATTTTTTTGTAACCCAGTGTTATCAGTTTGTTTACAAAGACACTGTTCCATGTCTGCATGGCCTTCATATCTGACCAACATCTGCACCATCTGACACTAAAATTCTCAACTTCTGGACCTTGCTTATAACTCACTCATTCACTCACTCACTCACTCACTCACTCACTCACTCACTGACTCACTAACTCATTCACTCATTTACTAACTCATTGCTTCACCACTCACTGATTCATCACTCAGTCACTCACTGACTCACTGAATGACTCACTGATTCACTCACTCACTCACTGATTCATCACTCACGGACTCACTGACTAACTCACTGACTCAACTTTGACACAAATATTCTGGGAAATCCTGATATATTTGCCCCTTCTTCTTGGCAACATTGCTCAAGCTCTGTCATATTGGATGAAGTCTGTTGTGTTGGCATTTTTTAGTCCAAGTATCATAGAACCTCAATCAGATAGCACTCTGGGCTTTGATTGCTTCATTCTAACACCTCCATATCAGTCTCTAGTCTCCGGCAGACTGGAACAGCTTTCCTTCTAAGTTAGCCCTGGATTTGTCTCTCTCAATCCATCTTGCCTCAGGCCTGACTAGTTTCCCAGCTGATGATGACATGCCTCTACCACCACTGTGCTTCTCTGTGGGGATGTTGTATGATGAGCAGTGTTGGGTATCTGCCAACTGTAGCACTTTGTGCCAATGCTGAAAACATGATCTACACTATTGCTGAGTTTCAAAACTAGATTTTATTAAGCTTTTCCACCAATAAAAGGAAGATTAATAGTAGGGAGATCATTTACTCTTGCCACTCTTTCATTAAGCCCAGCCTTGTGGAGTGTCCAGGTTATTTTTGTCCTGTTAACAGTTTCTCCCATCTGAGCCATGGCTCTCTCTAGGTTCTTTAGAGATACCATTGGCCTTTTGGTGGACTTTTGGTGGATAGCCTCCTCCATTTCTTTAAATAACAGATTTAAAAGTGCTCAGTACTTTTCTGCTGTGTCTTCCTGTCGTCCTGTGAGTGAACTCTATCAGCTGGTTAAAACACAAGCGTTCAAGTCTTCTTTTATACTAGGTGGATACTGTGGATTTTTAGGACCTCTGTTCTGCAGAGACTCTTTAAACCTGGTTTATACGTCTGCATGTGTGTGTTTGTGAACATGTGAGGATGTTGTGCATGAGTGGTCAACCAGGAGTCAACTTCCAAGTTTACGCGCCCACTAGAGGGCAAAAATGTAAAAATAATTGAAGTTTAGTTTATATTTATTTCTTTGTGTATTTTAAATTATTCTGGCTTACACTTATATTCTGTTGGAGCGGAAAGTGGATTTGCATCACATTTTTGCTCCTGAAGTCTAACACTAATGCTGATTTGATGATCCACTATATGGACAAAAGTATTGGGACACGTCTTAATTACTGAATTCAGGTGTTTGAATCAGACCCATTGCCACAGGTGTATAAAATAATCAAGCACCTCGCCATGCAGTCTCCATTTACAAACATTTGTGAAACAAAATGGGATGTTCTGAAGAACTCAGTGACTTCAAGCGTGGTGCTGCGACAGGATGCCACCTTTGCAATAAGACGGTTCATGAAATTTCCTCCCTGCTGGATATTCCACGCTCAACTGTAAGTGGTGTTATTGGCAAGTGGAAGCGTTTAGGCACAACAGCAACTCAGCCGCATAGCGGAAGACCACGTAAAGTCACAGAGCAGGTCAACGACTACTAAGGTCCATGGTGCGTAAAAGTCACCAATGTTCTGCTGATACCATAGCTGAAGAGTTCCAAACTTCCACTCGCGTTAATGTAAGCACAAAAACTGTGCACTGGGAGCTTCATGGAACGGGTTTCCACGGCCGAGCCGCTGTATGCGAGCCTCACATCACCGAGTCCAATGCCAAGCATCAGATGCAGTGGTGTAAAGCACCACCACTGGACTGTGGAGCAGTGGGAACATGTTCTACGGAGTGATGAATCACGCTACTCTGATTGGCAGTAAGATGGGCGAGTCTGGGTTTGGGAATCTGGATTTGAATGCAATGTGATTAAAGTCTCGGTTGGTGTAATGGTCATGCGTCCCAATACTTTTGTCCATATAGTGTACTTCTCAAAGGAGTCATTTAACTCACATACACCTAATTCTGATATAACTTGAGCTAATACATCACTTGATGGCATCAGGAACTTCCCAAAATGAGATTGCCAAGGGTAAGTAGACATGGCCATGTGTGTATACACAGATGTGTTGTTAGCCAATCAGATTGCAACATTCAAGGTTTTGAAGAGAGTGAGCTGAAATCTTTACAAAAAGAATAAGACCTTGGGCTGGGGGTGTATGCATTGCAGAGGGTGCCAATATTATAATTAATTGTGCATTGGACACTGTGGTCCTCCTCCACATCTGCACTTCATCGAGGAGTGTACTTATGATGGACAAGTGATCAAAGGTTTCCATTGTTTTCCTCTCTTTATTATTATTATTAATATTAATTTTACCGGAAGCGCCTTTAACAGGTATGTACAAATCAGTGCAAGCTAGCTAGTCAGCTAGCCAACGTGCTATAAAGTGGGTGAGGCTTCTTCAAGATCACATTGCGTCACTCACTCGATATATGGAATTAAGCCTTCGTGCCCGCGCCAAATCACCAGCATTCTGATATTCAGTGTTAGCTCACTCTTGCTCGTGTAGTATTGCTCAATTCTAACTTTACTTGAATCATTTCCTGCTCACAAGGCTGAGATTGCTCCATGGTAAGAATCACAAGAGGCTTTGGAGGAAAATTGTGCCCCTGGGTCTGTTTTGCTGTGTACTTCGCCAAAGGGCGCAAAAAAAAAGGGCACATCAAGGGTGCACGTGAAAACACTTTTATAACCTAAAATGACAAATGGGACACCAAACCAGGACCGTTTGGGACAAAGCCAACAGCGCGTGGTGCTACACATCAGTCACACTGAGTGTCCTTGCTGGTTAACAGTGACTGCATTCCTGCTGCTTATCTGCAAGTTTTTTTATTTTGTGTATATATATATAATGTGTGTATAATATATGTTTGTGTGGCTATTCTGGCTACTTTTGCCATTGAGTTGTGAGGGGAATTTGAGAGTACAAGGAAGCTGGCCTTGGTCTGATTGTGCCTGGCAGGGATCGAACACAGCGCTTGGACACTTTTGGCATGTGTTTTCTGCTCTGAGGTGCCAATGGCTGCGCAAGAAAGCAGCAGCGTGAGCAGAGCTCTGAGAGGACGGACATTGAGAGCGCCTCTTCGCCACCTGTGCTCACTCCGCTTGATTTTCTCAGGATTTACAGAGCTGCATTTGTGTTGCTGATGCCTGGTGGCACCGCAGGCATGCAGCGTGTGCTGGCAATAACCTTCAGAAGGACCGTGACATGCCAAGCCTCCACACAACTTCTACAGGACTCAGTTGTCCTTTTGTGTCTTTTGTATTCGCTTCTTCTTCAGCTCACCTCAAAGAGCCAAAAAGGCACTGTTAGGTCATGTGACCAACTCAAGCATTGCTCGGTGAATATATAACTTTTAATTAACATTCTATTGTTATTCCACATTTCAGGGAAGATTTCAGCTTTAATCGAGCCTCTTCTCTTCCGACGAGTGCTACAGTGACCCACTTCATGTCTGGTGTTTGTTCTGCTCTAAAATGTTCTCACTGTGCACGTCATGAGAGCGTTTGACGAATGACAGATGTTCATGCAGCATGCCAGGTCCTAGCTGCTTCTTTCTGGAGTGCGATGTGACCATGTGTTGAAATGTAGTGATAGCAGGTGCTAAACACCACCATGGTGCGTATGTGTGAGGAGAAAGCTATTATTAGCATTTTGCTCCTAATTATAAAACTCTACAGTCACTGCTTTCATATTGTGTAAAACCATCAACCGCTCTCACAGCGACTGTGAAGAAAAAATTAATTACCTAATCAGTGTGCGTGTTCGACTAATTATCTGTTCCACACGCGGTGTTGTGAGTGTCGTTGGCATTTCAACAGCGTTGCTGCAACGTTAAGAACACATTGAGAAGGTCAAGCTACGGTGACAGCACTGAAGGTGTGTAGAACACATGTATTTGTTTGTGTGTACAAGACATGTTTTTAGCTCTTCCTGAGCACTCGTAGCTTTTATTACAGCAATACAAAGCAAAAAGAAAATGAGTCCATTAGATAAAAGGGTCTTTTGTGACTCCCTTCTCTTCAGTACTAATTCATCACTGCAGGAGATTTAAATAAATATTACAGTCGGATTACATGGCTAGCGGTGAGACGAGTGGCACGTTTGTGGCCACCACCTCATAAAGCCAAGCGCTTTGCAAACCTTCTGAACAGAGCAGAGTTAGGAGTATTTCACTTTTTGCCTTTTCAGCTGTTAAGATTAAAGTGGACATATTATGAAAAACTCACTTTTTCAGCACATACATTTGGGTATCTGGAGAGCCTATCAAGCCACAAACAACCCAGTCAATTTGTTTTGGCTGCCTGTTTCAGAAAACATGTGCTTCCGCTAGCCATTCAGCTGCAACTCCCGTGTTTTTATGTCACAAGGGGAGCTTATTAGAATGATGCTGCCCCCATCTGAGTATCTTCACTCACAGCTTGTACATCAATATTCATGAGGCAAGTGCTACCTGATTGGCTGGTGGAAGAAGGGAGCGGGGTGAGCAGTGAGCAGTACTCAAAGACTTGAATGACACCAGTAACACCAGTGATCACCACTGGTTCTTGACAACTTTTCTTTTCTGTTACAGATCTTAGCTATTTCACCTGCATTCTACAATCACTGAAGTCTAAACCAAAAAGAAATGAAGCCATGATCTTCCGCTCTAAAATGTGCGCATTTTGTGCTGTTATGTTTTGTTGAGGGCGCAAAAACAACAGGGAACTTCTTTTGTGTTCAAAATTATGTTTATGTTTGTTAATTTGACCAATTTTCTGTCTATGATCAAATTTACCGAACATTATCCCAGGTGTAATGACGGGGAATGATGCAGATGCAGAAGGTGTGTTACGAGTCCCGGTTCTTCCGGCGACAGGGTCCGTTCTGCAGAAGGGTTGTGTCATGAATGAGAGAGTGCGTGGGGATTGAGACAGAGCCGAGATGGAGAAGGTAGTAAAACCTTCTAACAGTTGCCTCAAATATCTTCACATCAGGGAAAAATTCAGTCACTTCTACCTTTTTTCCAAAAGTCTCATCCAAAAAGTCGTTGATTTCTTGCAGCAAATAGTAGTTCGATTCATCCCCTCCTAGTGACGTGATGTCCGAGATGTCTGATAGATTATCATCGCTTTCCATGTCGTCTTCTTCCCATTCCGCATTTTCGTCAGTCGTTGCTTTCAGTTCAGGTCCAGTGTTGTCCCGTATCTCCTCACTGCTCTCCACCTTTTCAGTGTCCTCCTGCACCATCTCTGCTGGTTCCACCTGAATGATGTCATCCCCAGGTGTAACCTGTACACTCATTTCGGTTTCTTCTTCCTTTTGTTTTTCATGTTCATTTGTGTCATCTGGAGTAGAAGCCCCCTGTACGTCTTCATTTCGTTCCTTGTTGTGGGTTTTGGAGTTTTGTCCCCTTCCACCCGTCTCACTAGGCCCTGCTTTGTCTCCTCTACGTTCCTTATGTGGACACGCTGTCATCTTGTGTCCGATGTCCCCGCACTCGAAGCACTTCATGCTCCCAGTGTTAGAGTAGATCATGTACAACTTCCCTTCATGTCCAATCCTGAAGGAAATGTCTAGGCTGAGTTCATTCAGGAACATGTATATCTGTCTACTAAAGAACAGCACGTGTTTCAGAGCCGGATTCCTGCAGTTTAACGCTACATGCTTCATTAAACTCGCAAATTTCCCGAATTTGGGGAGTTCACGCTCTACGTTTGAGATGAACGGAGGAACATTGGACTCCGTCACTTTAACCGCCGGCGTCACTAACGGAGAAACCGGAAGGAAACTCCCGCTTACCTGAATCCCATTTTCCACTAAACACTGAACCAGTCCTTCCTTCGATAAGAAAGTCACCACCGCTTTGTTCATTCTGGAGGCCGATGAGATTTTGTCAAAGCCCACCTGCTCCCCTATTCCCACCAGCACCTCCTCTACAATCACCCCGGGATCCGGCACACACCTGACCCCATGCTGGAGCAAGAGGGACGGCACACCCCTTCCGGGGGGAGACGCCATCCCTTACCCCCTCTCCGGGAGAAAAGAAAAAGAAAACAAACCAACAAACGCACAAAAAATAAACCTAACCAATGTATAAATGTAAACTAAATAATAATAATAATAATAATTACCTTCCAGAGAAAGTAGCAAGGAATAGAAAAGCTTCACACACACACGCTCTCACACTCCCACTCCCAGCATGCACAGAGAGAGAGAGAGAGAGGGAGAGAAGAGATAACAAGAGACAGAGAGACAGAGTGAGAGAGAGAGAACGACAGTCAGAGAGAGAGAGAGAGAGAGAGACAGAGTGAGAGAGAGAGAGAGAGAGAGAGAGACAGAGTGAGAGAGAGAGAGCAGCCAGTACTTAAGTATAATTGCTGACTGTAACCCAGAGAAAAAAAGAGATCAACATAGCAAGACAGAGACATCAAAAGAAGACAGTCTCACTGCGGTTGATGAAAACACGCACGCACACGCACGCGCACACACACACACACACACACACACACGCACGCACGCTCTTATCATTCAGATGAGGGGATTATTTAACCATGTAATGAAGTTCCTCAATGCAAAGCAAAACAAATAGTGAATCTCCTGCGAGCATCATCATAGAGCCCTGACCTCTGACCCTTGATGTCAAACAGAATTAGTGACGGGTTTCAGGATGTCAAAACAGAGGAGCTGGACATCCATTAGCTGTGACACGCGCAGCACTGCAGGCTTTTCTGGCTTTTTTTTCCTGAGTCAGGGAAACGCAGTCGGGTTCCTGTAGTAACTATGAGTGCTAGTTTGCGCTAAATAACGTGTATCGTTTCCTTCTGGCATTAAAGTAGCATTTGCACAAAGATGACAAGTCTGTCTGGCTTCTTGGTGATCGGTGATGATTTGGCTCCTGACTGACATTTCTGCTGCTCTGGTGACCTCTGACGTGCCTGCTGATGCAACTTACACAGACGTTTCAAAGCAGCATCGTCTAACGTGGCTCTACAAGCATTAAATCTGTAAGCACTAACCGTGCAGTCATTCTTAACCATTCATTTTGCACACCAGTGAGCTCATTGCTATGAATTTGCGATTGTGAGAAAGTATTTGCCCTCAATTTCCCCTTTTCCACTTCAAGGTTCCCATGAAGAGTGTTTTGGTTCTTTCGCTTTGCACAGACTCATACTGTGCATTTACAATCCTGAGCCATGTTATTTAGTTTGTTTCCCCAGTTAATGCTTATGGATTTTCTGTCGTTGGCTCCGTCACTTTATAGTAATCTGTAGTCTCAGCCACAGACCCTGCAGACTGTTTGCAGTTTGACTGGAGGTCTGAATGTCTGGCTTCCAGTGGGAAATACTTTTGGACATTGTGAGACAATTAATGAATTTTTCAGAACAAGATAGATTCAACAGACTGAAAACAGTTCATAAATTCCTTTTTTTTTTTTTTTTTTTTAGAAAAGTTTGTGAGGCAGTCAAACCCTCTTCCTGTCTTGGCCAAACTTATTGACAAAACGTAGCAGACTCACCAGGGAAACATGAAGTCTGGCTTCCAAGACTACGTGTGACTTGCTGTGAAGCCTGATGATAATTTCCAGATCGCCCATAATGAACACACACTTGCAAGTCGAGACATGTCTTTTTTTGTGCCTTTTTGTTTTCAAACATCAACTGTGCAAGAAAAGTGCTTCTGAGGCTGTAGAAGTCAAACCACATACGCTAACGAGCCATTATTCTAATGAAATTCAATCTCTAGCAGATTCACAGGATTCCTTAAAATTGCTCTAATGCTGTTCTGATTGCAGCACAGGTTTATTTTATGAACATATTTTATGCTCATAATCAAAGTGCTAAATTTGAGGTACATTAGGCAACTATGTAGCACCATTATTTTTTATTGGTGCTAATTGAGCATTTTATTTCTGAGCTTTATACCCGTCAAACCCAAACCACTTACAGGTGCAGAACTAAAAATGTTTCAGCTCTTAAATTGCTTAATATAAATATGATCCAAGACAGTGTTTGTACAGTCCACTCCAAGAGTAGTGGATGGGCAAAGCCAATTCAAAAGATGAAGATGAGATCATAGACCTGAATTTCAGCTTTCATCTCCTGATATTTACATCTAGATGTGTTAAACAACTCGGAACACACAACCTTTCGGTGAGCAAAAGTATTGGAACTGTAAGTGACTGTAACTGAAAGCTGCTCAGTCGGGTTCAGGCCTGCTGATTGACTTGGTGAGACTAAAACCTTCCACTTTTTTCCCATGATGAAGTTGGTTGTTGTGTTGGCAGCATGTTTCTGGTCGTTGTCTTGCTGCAAGATAAACTCCCAATTAGATTGGATGCGTTTCTCTGCAAACTGGCAGACAGAACGTTTCTCTAGACTTCTGAATTCATTCTGACTTCATCTCTCGACGAGTTCCATCATCAATAAAGATCAGTGAGAATCTTCCAGGAGCATGCTTGATCCATGAGTTTGTATGCGTTGGATCATGAGCAGATCCTTTCTTTCTCCACACTTTGGCCTTTCCACCACTTTGGTAGAGGTTCATCTTGGATCCAGATATTTTGTGGGCCGTCTCTGGATTTCTTTGCGAATTCCAATCCAGTCTTCTGATTGTGCCTGCTGATGAGTGGTTTGCGTGCCCTATATTTCAGTTCTCAAAGTCTTCTTCGAATGGTGGAGTGTGGTTCCTTCACTCCTGCACTGTGGAGGTTATTGGTGATGTCACTGTCTGATGCTAAATTCTGATCTATCTTCTCATATTTTTATGTCTTTTGACCTCAAAAGCAAATGTCTTCTGTGTCTAGCAAAAAGAAAAGACTAGGCCTTGCCGGTCCGTTACTTTCAGATGGTAACTTTCTTCAGTGACCACATTGTCCTGGTCAGGGGTGCGGAAATTCCACAGCCTGTCCCGGGAAAACTGTCCGTGAGCTGGGAAAGCCCCCACTGTATGTCACCGTGCACACGCATGTCCTCACATTCCTTCACACCTACAGGGAAGTTTGAGTCATCAGCACACTTATCTGCATGTTTTTGTTTTTGGGAGGAGGAAGGAAACTGGGGGCAGCAAGAAAGAGGGCACAGAAAGACAAGTTATACGCAAGAAATCATTCGCATATTATTACACAGGCTTATTGTCAGTGAGAAAAAGATGGGAGAACAGACAAGTACATCAGGGAAGAGAGGGAGAGAAGGAGACATAAAAGACGAGAGAGGAGAAGATACAAATACAGACGGAGATGCAAACTAGGGAAAGAGATATAGAGTTCATTTAAAGGTCCATTCATAAAGGACATAACCTCTGTGTGTGTGTGTGCTTTATCACATAACCATCTCTGGTTTACTTTAGTCCTCCTGACTCGCTCATCCGTGTTTGCACACAGACTCATTGCTGTCTGTCCTCTATCCCCCCATTCTCTCGATCTTTTCTCACACTGTCTCTCTGATCTTCTCATTCACCATCTGAGCAGCATTTCTGTCCGCCATCTGGGTGTCGCCTGCACTATTCTCGTTGCTTTCAATCGGCTTGGGGATCAGCCTGTCTGGCTAAGAAGCGCTAGCGAAGTAATAAAACGTATGAAACACACTGAAAACACTTTCCGGAACTGACAGAAATTAAGGCGTTAGGAAGAAATAACTCACCAGAAAGTAACGAGTAATCAGGAACAAATTAACTCGTCATACACTAACAGCTAGAGTAACTCCTCATTAGCTGATGCATGTACGCGTGTTGGAAATGAAGGTAATTAAAGCATTGCCCAGTGTGTGAGTGATCATGAATTAATATCTTAATAAGCATGTTGCCATTGTTTGCGTTCATCCTCCACTCTCCAATAATAACAATAAAAAATATAGTTTTTTTTCATTCCTAGAAACTGTGTAAATCATTTGCTTTGCTCTACTTAACTTCGATTGGGGATTTTTCATGAAAACAATACAACGATGTTAATGTTCAAGCAATCAGTGGGTGAAAGAGGCTATCGGTAACGTTTCAGCAAGGAACGAGGATGTGCGTCCTGTATCACGACGAAAATATCGAAAATCTGGGGAAGTAGCTTCAGGGAACAATAATGGTGAAGGAAAAACAATGAAGATCATGGACCTTGATTACCAACTCATTAAAACGGTATCTCAATCGAATGTTTGTTGGCTTTTTATGGAATTATTATCATTTTGACCAGCAGATTGACTTATTAGATTGGAGGTGGTGGTGGTGGTGGAGGTGGACATTCTTTCTATGTACACCATCATAATATGTAGTAATGATACAGCTAACCGAATACCCTTTAGCTCTGGGACACAGTAAGAATAGATGATTTTGTCCAAGGCTGACTGAACAAAACTTTGCCAACTTACCCATTTTTCAGCCTAAAATATTTCATTTATTTGTAATTACTGGCTCTGATGTAATGAAACCATTTGGTCTGGAAACATCTGCTTCCTTAACGACAGCATTTATTTAGCAAATGTGGCTTACTGAGGTTTGAAGAGGGACAATGGTAGTGTTAGGGTTAAATTTGGGAAACAAATGAAGAATTTCAAAGGATGTTAAGAAAACAAGCCAACAATCGATAAGACCGATTCCCTGTTTTTTCCATTTAGCCTTCCAATGACATGATTAAAAATAAATGCAGGGTATAAATAGCAACTTCCTTTTAGATCACACCGAGTGTCATTGCCATGTCCTGAGTGTTGCTGCTCCGATGCGGAGAACATAATAAGAAGGTCAACCTGTGTGTGTGTATGGATCATGTTTATATAACATTGTGGGGACCAAATGTCCCCTCAATGTGATAAAAGCCTGTTATTTTTAGTTGAAAACTCAATTTTACAAAAATCTGTGAATACAATCAAAAAACTGAAAGAGCCAAAAGTCTTATATTTTGTTTGGTTACTTATGGTTAAGGTTAGGTTTGGGTATAGGTTAGGGTCATCATAGTTAGGGTTACAGTTATGCTCATAGAAATTAATGGGAGGTCCTCACAAAGACATAAAAACAAACCTGTGTGTGTGTGTGTGTGTGTGTGTGTGTGTGTGTGTGTGGTTATAGCAGAGAATTAACAAGAAATGATCCGTTATACATACAAGTACTGTATGTTAAAATTCTGTCCTTCACAAGAACAAAGCTAGGGAGGAAATTGGGGTCAAATGTGTTTTGTGTGTGTGTGTGTGTGTTTGTAGTGTGTATGTGTGTGTGCGTGTGTGTGTGTTTGTAGTGTGCTTGTAGTGTGTGTTTGTGTGTGTGTGTTTGTAGTGTGTGTGTGTGTTTGTAGTGTGTGTGTATGTTTGTAGTGTGTATGTGTGTGTGTGTGTGGGGGGGGGGATGTTCACGTCTCACAGTGAGCGTCATTAATCCTTTATTAGCTTTTGTGGCTGGTGAGTGACAGTGGATGGACACGTCATGTTCAGACCCTCGATATTTGTCTGCATCTTGTTTGGATGAGCAAAGAGGCTTAATTGTAGCTACCAGCAATATAATTCATTAACGCTGCCTATGGATCTTGTTTAATTGGTTGTTCCCTGGTGTTCTTGGCTGCAGGAGATCTTACATGATTTGGGCATGATTATGAAATGTAACAGGAACATCGCAGAGCGTAACCCTTCAGACTTGTATTCAAGCACTGCACTGTTGCCTCTCACACACTGTAACGTTACCGAAATCCACCAGATCTGTGAGCGCAACGCCTCTCAGGAACACGTGTCAGTTCATTATAACTCAGTAGGTCCTGAGTCTTGTAGTATCCTCGCAGCTGCCAAAGCTAGCCCACGTTCAGGTTTATGTCTGCTGGTGGAACAGACTTGTCTCTGGTGGTTTTTCCTACCACTGTTAATTAAACAAGTCGGGTCAAGGAAGTCTTCCATGTTGGCTATATTGTTGCCTGGAGCTCGGGCTGATGCTGTTTCGGGTGAATGTACAACGCAGAGGGGTGTATTGCTCCTCTCTGAGTGAAGGTGCTTAGATACATTTAAACTAAAAGACGGACAGGAGAGACGTGAGATGAAGAAGCTGAATTTATAAGCTGTGCTTTTATTTATTAATGAGAGAAATGGAGAGACATTGCCCTGAGTGTTACAAATTGATGTGTATGTAATGAAATTTCTGTAATATTTTGAGGGTGAAAAAATGTTAATTATGGCTCGAATGTCATTGTAATATGGATTTACACTCATGATGCGAAAGACCCCAGAGTTGTTAACTGAAAACCCTCGCCTTGCTACATGAATGCTAACACTGGCGCTGGCCAGATATTCATGAGATCAGATATTCATGATAATTATGACTCCTGGCCGTGGACGGCTGTGGCGTTGCTGGGCTATGAACATGTGATCTCCTGATGAAAGAGCAGACCAAGGACAGGGCAGGACAGGGGCGGAGACAAGACTGGCATACAAGCAAGGGCAGTGTAAACAAACCATGTGCAGAGTGAACTGAAACAAAACTCGATATGTGACAATATCATTCTATGTACGGCTATGAAATTTAGCATTAGCTGAAAGGCACGATCATTAATCAAACACGAATAGCTAGCTAGAGCAGCGCTGAAACTCATATGCACATGGATGACATTGCGAGAGTAGCATGGCGCAGGAAGTGCCACCTCTTTCAGCACACAGGCTTCACCGCATGCAGTCAGATGTCTGTGTCGTCCCTCTGTCTCTGTTGCAGGTTTGATAGATGTAATTTGTGTTTTAATGGACAAACACTGATGTGGCTAACTGAGTTATTGCCCTACTTTCGTTTTCATTTCACGCTGTCAATCAAAGCCAGCTAGAAGCCCTTGGGTGATGACACACATCTGAAACCCCCCCCCACACACACAATAACACACACACTAACACACACACAAGCTGGGACTGTTTTTTGGTTTTTATTGAGGAGAGTTATGAATGTGAGGAACTGATATTTTTCAAATTTTTTTCCCAGTGTTTGAAGTGCAGCAAGAATATTAGATATGTTGGCAGCAACGCACCTGTAAAATCTTTTGTTGTCATAAGTCTCAAATGGATGTGGAAGTGTGTGTGTTGTTTTCACATCAGGTCAGTAGATTCCTCTGAGTGTTGGATTCTGAGAATGAGACAGAGAGATTGAGGGTGTGTGTGTGTGTGTGTGTGTGTGTAGGTGGGTCTAAATGGAGGTCGCGATGCTGAAGTTGCCCCTGGATGTGCGATGATTCATAACGCCTCCTGAATCTTGACTAAAACACAGACATTTCCATACAAGGCAATGGAAACTGAAGTTGTAAGAACTGTGTGCATTGCACTGCATGACCGAGTGATAACTAAGCCATCATTGTAAGAGCATTTGGAGCAAAGAGTGCCATTACAAGGGGAGACAGCAGGCTTTGTTGTGCTTGCTAATCTCCCTTTGTGTTTTGTTATGTCAGCATGTTGACTTGTTGAATTCCTGCCATGAGACAAACTGATGACAGCTATGACGAATACAATCGCAGTCACGAAGCTAAAGACTATGTATGCTTGTGGGCGTGTCCTGCGGAAGAATAACAGTGTTACTCTTGGGTGTGATCCTGAGCTTGCGAAGCTGCAAGGTGGTAACAGGACAGCCATCTTGGACAGGCGTCTGCGAATTCAACAGGTGGGTAATGACGTCATTCACGACATCAGCAGGAAGCAAAGCGGCGCTCCCCTCATCTTGTCTCTGCGCAGACCTCGGGCTGGGCAGCCTCTGTTCTCCCTCTGTCTCCAGTCGCCCTGTCACTGGTGTAACCTGGGCTTGTGTAGGCTACAGGACTCCGCTGTCTTCTCCAGGTCTGAGCGTCCTTGAGCGATCAGGTTTTCAGCCTAGCTTTACCTAAGCTGTGATAGCAGGAATCTCAAACTCTCGTTCTCGTCAGGCTTAGACTCTGCGAAGCGCTGAAAATGCAGTTCACGCTGCATGCTTAATCCGTCTGGGGAAAACTGTATGCCATCATATTCACTCGGTGCAACCCAGGGAATCGAGGGCAGGGAAAGCTCTGAGGTATATAAGGCAGCACTTCAAAAAACAATAATCCGTCGCCTTCCCGCACCGTGCTGCTGCGCCCTTGGGAGGTGTAGACTTCTGTAACGTGCGCCAGTTACAGACATGATGCGAGTGTGCTGTGTTTTTGAAGAGCAGTCCAGTAAGCAAAGCTGGCTGAAGTATCCTCCATTCTCGGAAAAGTAAAGAAAGACAGAAAAGACGGGGCAGAGACAAGAGTCAAAGATGTGGATCCACTGCAGCCCCGATAAAGATAAATTCATACTGAAATGTCAATTATTATTATTATTATTATTATTATTATTATTATTATTATTATTATTATTCTCATCACACTGTTTGTGTCTTGGTGCTTTAAGGGCTGAGCTTTTATGCAATTTAAGAAATTTATATTAATGATATGAAATTATGTGTAACACAGTTGTGTATAAGCTAAAAAAAAGTTTGATATACAGAATGACAGCACCCGATTGAAGGCTGGTACACACACACACACACACACACACACACACACACACACACACACACACACACACACACACACACACACACACAGAGGAAGAAGAATGGGAAAAAAACCCACATTGCAGAGAACAGATGGCGAGACATCTAATTTCAGACTGACTGACAAGGCATGCCAAGACGTATCAGTCAGGGGAAGAGCAGAACACACACACACACACACACACACACACACACAGACACACAGACACAGACACAGACCCACACACACACGCACATACACAGATAATAATGCATGCTTATATGTTTAGATAAGTTAATGGTTTATTTAAATGTTTCTTTTTCCTCCAATGTAATTTGGTAACATCCAAAGTTGTAACACACACACACACACACACACACACACACACACACTCAGACACACACAAAAACATATGCACACACACACTGACACACACAGACACACAGGCGATCTAGAGAGACAGCGGACCAGCAGCCATCAAATCTTCAAATGGTTGCAGATGAAAGTGAATGGATGAATGATGGAGATACAGACAGAAAACTCCAACCTTCTCACACTTGCTTTCTCTCTTTCACCCAGCTTCTGTACACTCCTTCTGTACATACTCCTTACATCAACCAACTTCTCTTCTTTCCTTTTCACTCATCTTTTATCCATTTGTAAAATCTCTCCTCTCCTCTCGAGTGTATTTATTTATGAATGGAAGATGTTGAATTATGTAGATCAACCCCCCCCACACACACCACACTTACCCTTGACAGAATAATTTTTAAAACACATTTCATCCTATCTATCTATCTATCTATCTATCTATCTATCTATCTATCTAT
>JAQQZX010000007.1:169282-185697 GCA_030068355.1 Notoglanidium maculatum | reverse complement strand
GGATGTTGGGTGTTGTAGGATGCTTGGGGATGTTGGGTGTTGTAGGATGCAGGGTGATGTTTGGGGATGTAGGGGGATATTGGGGGGATGTTGGGAATGTTGGGTGTTGTAGGATGGTGGGGCATGTTGGGGGATGTAGGGGGATGTTGTGGGGAAGCTGGGGGATGTTGGGGGATGCAGGGGGATGTTGGGGATGTTGGGGGGATGTTGGGTGTTGTAGGATGCAGGGGGATGTTGGGGGAGGCATGTCTACAGCATTTCTTCATGTCTACCTTCGTCCCTGTCTCTGAGTCGAAACCTTTATATAAGAACTCACAGCAGAAGCCGATCTAAAAGCTTTCTAAAAGTATCATGCCAGCCACGTTCCCGGCGCTGTGATCCTCAGACTGCCTCATCCAGACAGCTGTAAATTAACACGGAATATGAGAGGTGTTTTTTTTCCCCTCTGAATCCAGATGTTTGCGTCACATGTTAGTGATGAGATACATTAGGCTTTACATTATTTACATACATTATACATTATTTCCCAAAACTAGTGCTAGCTTGGTGGGGACATAACATGCTAAGTACTGTCGGCTAGCAGGGATTAGCATAATTATAGCGATAAACAAAAGATAACAGGGAGAATTACAAGCTTTCAGCATTAAACATTGAAGTGTAACACATTCTAATGAGGTTACAACACCTATGAGACAAAAGCTACACTACAGTAGGGGGTGCTGATGTCATATTTTAGAGGCAGTCTGACTATTATAAAAAATATTGTGAGGCATTTATGCTTAATATTAATAATAATAATAATAATAATAATAATAATATAGCCTGTTTGCTGTTGAATGTGAAGCGCACACGCACACACATGCACTCTCATAGAGGTTGAAGCACTTCTCCAGTCTGTTTGGATGGTGTGTGTGTGTGTGTGTGTTCCTGATGGCTCATTGGCTGTCAGGTCAGATGAGAGTCAGCATGCAGACGTTGTGTAGTAATGGAAGTTCGTCTAGTTCATCACTGTATGTCATTACTGTTCATCTGTGTCTATCCATGCCTGAACAGCGACGCTTTATAGTTTCACTTATTTATTTTCAGATACATTCTTCCCAGCAGGGCTAAAGGACATGCTCACGAGTGCAGTTGCGGCTCTGTGACATCCAAATGCCAGTTTTCCCACCTCACTGGCCATTTATCATGTACACCAAAGATTTTATGGTATGCAGTTAATGACTGATAGTTTGTAGAATCTATTTAATCAACAAAACATGAGTAATTCTTTAAACTCAGACTTTAAGGATGTGAATTGACCTCCTGTTCAGCATGGTGCTGGTAGCATCTCGCTCTGGGGCTGTTTTGCTGCAAGTGAACTGGTGCACACCTCAGAATTCTTCAACATTATGCTTAAAACAAGTCCTGACTTCAACCCTGTCGATAATATCTGGACTATACTTAAAAGTCAGGTCTGTGCTCTTAAAAGGCCAGAATTCTGCAGAAGCTTGTTGATGGCTAGCAAAAGCATCTGGTCAAAGTGAAACTTGCTAAGGGACATTTAACCAAATATTAGGTGCACTGTGTGTATTTTTGACCCCGTGTTGATTTCAGAAAAGTCAAAATAAATGAAACCTTGTTCATCAGGTTTTTGTTTTTCCCCCTATTAAAGCTGTATGTGTTGTACAATCATTCTTCCCCAGAAAAAGAACAGTTCATCGAAAGCCCAATATTGCCATGACCTTCATGTCCATTGGTGCATGTTAACTTCTGACTGCAACTGTAACAACATTCAGGCTACATTTGCTGGGACAGAAATAATTTAAAACTCATTATAAAAAACAAGCAGTGTAATTACAAAGCTTAACGCACTGACTGGACTCGTGACTTGGCACAAACAGAGAGTTCAGCAGCGTACAGAAAAAAGGAAAAACCCTGATAAAGTGGCACTTAATGGAAATAACCACAGTGTATACTGTATTTACATTGCCAGCAATTGGTTAAACCGGACACACCTTTTTGATTAGCTAGTTATTTGCGTTTTTATAGGCATCTCTTACTTGCTAGCTATATTATATTGCTGTAGAGCGAATTAAATAAATGTGTTGAATCAGCAATAATTGCTATAGGCCGGCCAACAGCTCAGCGTGGCGTCTTGCGTTAGGTTCTAAAAGCTGCATGTCGCCTCAGACACCAGCGTTTAGCGCAAATGCTAGCACCTTAAGCTGATAGCATATGTCTGGTAGTTAAAGAGAGGCGGACAGATGAGGCAGAGTAGCGAGAACAGAGATGAATGGCCGAGCTGACCTTCAGAGCGCTGTGAGCAGCTGAAATTGCATGTTTTTAATTTTGTCCTTGTCAGATGTGCCCGAGGCCGGTGTGAGGCAGCTTCAAGCCCTCGGCCTAGCTGCGTGATGTACCTCTTTTCAAATGGATTTTATCCCAGGAGATGATCTGCATGCTCAATTGACCCCAAGTGAAGTAGATACCAAACAGTGAAAGGAACAAATTTGCACAGTGATGTATAGGAGAAGTTTCCTGCTCATGCATTATATATATTTTTCACTGTAGTCCCCTCACCCCCCCTCCCCCCCCAATCGTCTATCCCATGCTGTGTGTTAAGCATTATGGAGATTAAAATCTGAAACATGGAGAGAAAAAAAACCCCTAGTATTAGCATCAAGTTAGCATTCCAAAAAAGCTCTATTACTTAATCAATGCAGTGAAATGATTTGATTGTCCCGGCTCCACGCTTTAACTAATGCACATATCTCAACTACAGTACGAGCTTTGCCAACTTTTCTTTTGCTTGATTAAAAAAAAAAACAAGAAAGAAAAAATGTTGAACTGTAACAAACTGGAATCAAACTTCACACTCGTCCCCTTTTCGGCATTTAGCTCCAGACTGATTCCATCACACGGTGTGTTTATGTTCTACCAGCAGATGGTAAAGCTCTGTGTATTAGATTAGCTCAGCACAGCGTTGGGTTTTCCGTCTGGCTGTCTAATCCACCTGCTCCTTGCACGTCTAATGCGCAGGTATCGGTTTGACAGACGAAGCAGAATCAGATCAAACGTCCCGAACTAACGTGGATTTTTGTGTCACTTGGAATTTCCCTTGTGTTTTAAAATTCCATGTTACAAACATGTCAAAACTCTTCCTTTCTGACCTAGCTTAGCTAGCATGCAGCTAATCTGTGTGTGTTCTCATGAGCTTCCTTCCTTCAGCTAATTCAAATGTACCTGATATTTGCTTTTTTCATATGATTATCAGCTCAGCTACGGTCCGCTAGTGCAAATTGTGCTACGCTTCGCTAGTTTTGAATGGCCATTGGGCTAGTTCAGGGCTGGGTTCTGCGCACATTTTCTGGTAGGTAACGTATGCTAACATTTTGTTAGCTAAAATAGTGTTTATTGAATGCCTTGTTACTGGCAAACTTGATGCGCATGACTCTTTGTCCGCCATCTTGTCTGTTACTGACTAGCTACCTCTCAAGAGCATTAGGGTTTGTTAGCTAACGTTGTGCGCTAACAAAGCCTAACTTTTCTCTGTTAGCTTTTGTCAGGTTACATAACATTAGCGTTGCTGCACACAGCCAGTGTAATTAAAGATGTCAGGACATGACACACTGGGAGTAAATAAATAAATAAATAAATAAATAAATAAATAAAAACAAACCTGCCGTTTCCTTCCTGCGCATGCATTTGTTTCCAGTCCAACGCAGTATTTTGATAAAGTTGCGAGAGACTTTTAGGTGTGCGAGTAAAGCAGCGTTCAGGTTTGCTGCTTATATCCAACAACAGGAACACACCGCTCATATTCTTGGCCTTTTATTTTAATGCCGCATGTTGTTCATATTCTCATCATGATTCAGTGATTTGTGTTCAGCCTTATCACTTTGACTTGCAGTGCGTTAATATTTATCCTGCGCTCAGTAAATCGTCAGTATGCTAATTCAGTTTGCTCCATTAAAACCCGCGCTGTGCCGTGGAAACTGTCAGGAACGTGGAGACGCTGCCGGCCTTTTTTCTGTTTGCACTTTGATGCACAATCAGGCTGTTTGTCCACACTGTTAGTCACGCTGCCGCCAGACTCTCGTCTCGCAGACTCTGCCGTATTGGTGCGACGGGCCATTTTTGAGGCAATTTGCTGGCTTCATTATACAAATGAAATGTTTACCCATGGCGTCATGACTTACTAGAGTTATTGTTTAATCGCTGGGGTTAGTACCTTCCTGCTTTAATGCGCAGTCTGAACTTACACCATAATGACAAGCTTTGACGTTTCACTAAAACATGCTAAAATGTTTGTTTCTCACAATTGGAGATAAACAGTAATAATACACACACTGCGTATTTCAGTTAAAGCCATTTTCACATGGCAGAAAGTGCACTCTGTAACACGCCTGGATACAGACAGGTCTGCTGCAGAGTTTGAATAACAATCAATGCTTTTTAACAGCATTTTTAGACCACATGATAATTGACTCGAACAATCCCAAACGCATTGAATTACAGGCCACGGCTGGTAAAAACCCTGCTTTATATATATTTCTGAAAATTACAAGCTGAGTTATATTTCCCTTTTGCAGATATCTCAACACAAGTAACGCTTTAAAAACTGGTTAAGCCTCATTTCCGTTATCATGCTAGTAATATATCTCGAAGGGTCGTGACAGTGAGTTTGTTAAAAAGCTCTTTCCCTTGTGTCTAAGTTTAAAGTGTAAAGCGTGATTATGCTCTATAGTCTGATCCAACTCCACTACCACTAACTTCGTGACTGATGAAGCACTGTGTATTAAAAAAATAGCAATAAAATGGCATTTAAATAAACGTTCATTGCGTGGCTGCACTGATTAGAGAGAAAGGAAGTGCCTGTGCTTCTGTGGCTGAACACAGATAACGGCTAAGGAGCCATCCTGCTCGCTCGGCATTGGTGACGTGATCTCTCGACACTTAAACAGCTGCACCATTCAGAGCGTCCAGGCAGTGTGCTGAAATACTCCCCGGGACATAAATCTGTAGCTGCTGGCGTGCCACTGAGGTTAATGTTGGACTTGAAGTCACAATACACAAAGCACAGAGCCTGAACACGCAACTGCTCTCTACCACATATGCGCTCTGCAACATCTGCGCTCTGCCGCGCCTGCGCTCTACCGCGTCTGCGCTCTACCTCGTCTGCGCTCTACCTCGTCTGTGCTCTACCTCATCTGTGCTCTACCTCGTCTGCGCTCTACCACATCTGCACAAAGTTCTCAGTTTCACTCTAAAGGGGGTTGGTGTGATTTTCTGTTTTTTTTCATTCAAGCATTGCTGGGTGTTTAATATAATACTCAAGTTTATGACCAAGCCGTTATACTCTGCAGGACTCTCAGGCACAGGAGACGCCGTGTTCGGAGCGTCTGAGTAAATATAAAGCATCACAACAATTTAAAACTAAATGAAGCAAACTTGTTCCTTGTTTCCTTGTTGAGAAACTTCTATTGGCATAATTATTAACCCAGAAGGAAACCTTTCAGCTCGTTTACTGTTTGTTTGTTTGTTTAAGAAAAGAAACAGAAACATATGCAGAAGAGGGTAGATAGCGCTTTCCTCTGAGTGTGTTACAGCAAGTCGCATGACAGAGGAGAGCTGGCTCTGAGAAAATGGAGGAGAAAACGCAAACTCGTCAGATTATTCCTACACACACACACACACACACATGCATACGGGTCTCATAAAGCCAATGAAACTGTGCGCAGTAAACTGGTAAAAAGACAGAGTGTGCCAAGTTATAATTTCATGTTTATTGTAATTTCATGTTTACTCACCTGCAGTCTGAGCTCCTTAACTCGGCCACCGTTTCCTCTGAAAGCCGCTCGGTGAGGAGATTTTATGCTCATCCTGTTTTCTCAGACTTCCGAGAGCTCGTTACGCTACAAGGCTGGAAGAAAGTGTTATTATTGTGGAACACGCTTTTCCCTTTATTTCCCTCAGACAGATCATATCACATTCAGCATGTTCGCCTGCTCTGCTGCTGAACGCAATAAGCATCCCAATTCAGCTGGGGCTTGTTACGAACACGTATACGAGAAGACGCTCGGCTTAATAACCCTCCAGGGCCGAACACGCTTCCACACACAGCTTCACTTCTGAGCTCAGAACCGTTGTTTTTAAATGTCTCTTAGCCGGATGATTTTGAGGATTTGGTTGGCGTTTGAGTCAAATCCGTAACACATAGCACTTCAAAATCTTTCTTCGTAACAACTGATTTCACCAAACTGTACAGAGGCTTTATTCTCCCTAAAACACCAGTGCATGTTATATCACTTATTTATAGCATACTTATTTCCATTACAAGAACGTTTATAATGAATATTTATGTTCAGCGGTTGTCTGAAGTGTAGTTTCCTGTATTTAATTTCCTGCTTTTGTGTCACATGAGACTGCGCTTTGGCTTTGTGCTGCACTAAGAATCCGATCAGCTCTTGATTTCCAACTTGTTCCCGGATAAATATATGGTGTTTGTTTTATTCTCCTGTGGTCGAACCTTTAGAGTCGTGTCTTATGACGTATTGTGATATTCCTACTGAAGTTTTGCCCAAATCGATGTTAACATTCTGAACCAGTGATGGCGCTGGGTGAACAGAAGCGTTTCCGTCTCTCGCCTTCTCTTTCTCTCCGTCCCTTCAGAAACTCGTTCTGCATTCTCTTGTCAAACAAGAGCCACTCTGACACTCGACTCTGAGCCAGCATCTCTCTCGATTCCTCCTTGCCCTCCATCATCTCTCTGACCTTAATTTTCTGGCTTGCTCTCTCTCTTCCCCTCTTCACGTCTTCGCCGTCTTGTCTTGCGCCATTTTGGACTCTTTTATGGCCCGTACTCATCCAGAGAGTCTTCCACGCATTGTAACGCTTCACATTGATTTCGGTTGCGTTGACATCACGCCCCAGTGCATGCCAATGCATAAAATGATGCTCCATATTTTAATGATAATGTTCTCTTAGGTGCCCATGTGAAAGCCAGGAGGAGACGGCCTGCGAAAGAGCTTTGCAGCTCTAAAAACGTATAAACGTAAATATGTGATGCTTGGCTTGACACTGTCGTTGCATTGTACCGGTTTATTGGGTTATAACACACACACACAAAACAATCGATCTCTGCCCACAAAAACTCCAATAATCAGCCTGCATATCAACGCCTTTTCTGACAGTTGCCAATAATTCCTTGTGAACATAACCTCAGGCTTGGAAATAGATTCTGTTCCTCATCACACCAACCAGACTTCCTCTCATCATACAAAGGATTTCCTGATACACAGACACACACATTCTTTTTGTTCCTTCACACTAGTGATGAGAGAAGTAATTGGTCCATTATGAAAAAATAGCATCCCTAGGATGTCTCTCTCTCTCTCTCTCTCTCTCTCTCTCTCTCTCTCTCTCTTTCAAAACCTGGGATCTGGAATTTCAGGCGTCGTTGTTTTAGACATTTTTTTGCAGGCTTTGTTGCAGTCTCACAAATCTCATTTTTCTTTCCACACAAAAAAAGTTTGTTTCATGAATTACTGGGGTGTTGTGGAACGTTGTCACCGCACTGTTGATACTTTAGATCAATGGATCAGCTTGAAAAATGTCCATCCCTATTTTGCAAAGGCAACAGTGGTTAAAAAAAAAAAAAGGAGAAAAGGAAATTCTACACTCATTTCCTTTACGGTTGACAGATTTGCTTTATCGTGCTGGATCTGGAGATTATCTAAGAAACACTGTGTGCGTGGTGTCAGGGATCTTGGAGACGAACGTCACTATCACTAACACACCGCCATCTTGGACGACCTGATTCTGTGGTTTTTTTGCCTTTGATGGAAGTTGGTCCCGTTCCATGCACCATGGCAGGCGGCTACCTCGTGGTTGCTTTTACGCTAATTAAAGCCCCCAGGCTAGGCCTGCTTCTCGACCTTTGAAGGTTGACGCGTAGCCTGAAAGCTGGAGTGTTACACAAACTTAAAATCTGTAAATACAGACCAGCCATGCTAATTTACCGAGACTAGGACGGGTAACAGCGTTGTTTGAAGTGAGTACAAGTGGAAAAGATCCGGGACATGCTGTAGCATCGACTGCTTTTGTAGTAGGGAATTGTTTTCGAGCGCTGAAGTAGATGAAGTCAGCAGGACTGTATTTGCATGGTGGTGTTTCATGCAGGCAGGAGAGTAAAAGCAAGATGGAGATGCAGAAAAGTAAACAGGTCTGTGAAGGAGCAGTCGTGCAGCCGAGTGTAACAGGATCAGCGTCTCAGGACTGACGGAGGGGATGCGTCCTCCAGATCGAGACTGAGCCGTTTTTGCATTTGGGGTATAATTGGATTTTTGGCTAATGCTACTTTATTCTATTTGAAATGAGACAGGGGAATTGAAATCGAAGTTGAAATAGATATCGTGTGTGTGTGCGTGTGTGAGAGAGAGCGAGTGAGAGAGGGGGAGGGAGGAAAGGAGCACAAGAGAGCAGTCAATAATATTAATAAGTCATTTTGAGCAGAGCAGCCAAGCCACAAATCAAAAGATAACAAGAATCATGTTTAATATCTTCGTTTTTATTTGTTCGGAAATCAACTTTTTCCCCCTCACCACCATCTTCACCTGCCACTTCTGAAACGAACATGGACGTACATTTAAAATAAAGATTCATATCCGTGTCAGGTTTTGTTTGTTTTTCCAGAGCTCATGTTAATTCTAGTGTTGTTTATACAAGATCTTCATATTTGGATATTTTATCCTGCAATAATACGAAAAGCCATGAGCGCCAACATGTCAGAGTGGGTAGTTACGCTGCCTTGCAGCTCCAGGGTCTGGCTTCAGTCACAAGCTCGGCTTACAGAGTGTTTCTGCTGTGTCTGTGTGGGTTTCCTCCATGTTCTCCTGTTTCCTTCCACCTTCCAAAAAAAGAATAGATGCACCACTAAATTGCCCCAAGTGTGAATTAGTGTGAGAGAAGAAAACAAAGTGAGAATGTAAGAATGGGTTCATTTGATATGATGTTCATATTGATGTGATGTGTGTTATGGCACATGTTGATATGTGATGTTAAAGATAGCCAGGTAGAGCTAGCACAGTGAGAATAGTACTATTATAGGCAGGGCTAACCTGCTGTAAAGTGAATAGGCGGGGCTAACCTGCTATAAAGTGAATGGGCGGGGCTAACCTGCTGTAAAGTGAATGGGCGGGGCCAACCTGTTATAAAGTGAATGGGCGGGGCTAACCTGGTGTAAAGACAATGGGCGGGGCTAACCTGTTGTAAAGTGAATGGGTGGGGCTAACCTGCTTTAAAGTGAATGGGTAAAGTGACCACTTACATCCGGGCCACTTTTAGCCACAGTACACTCATCAGTGATTGTCATAACTAAACCCTATGTCTGATCTAATTGTTTACTGCCTTGGAGTCGATAGCAATATCATAGTCATTAATGTTGAGAAAAGAGTTGTTTCTATGTGAGAACCAGTGCCATCATATCAAATTAGCTTTATTGATTCTTCTTAAAAAGGAATATTCAGCCTGCTCTTTAAAATGTCTTGATTTGTTTGCATAACATAATAGCAATGGAGAACAAAGCTTAGTTTGCTAAATTAATACTGCCCTTTGGGGTGATCACTGCTGTTCAGCTTTAATACTCATAGTGTCCATCAGTAACATTGATTCATAACAGTGGCAGGCAGAATCGACATTATTCCCTGCAGCTGGATAAACCTAGCCAGTACTGACTAAAGGTAGTGGGATACATCTGTAGATAACATTTTACAGATACACCATGATTCATAACCCTTTCCTCTTCAGTGTTATTCAGTGTGAAATCCATGATATTCTATGATCTTTCTTTGTAAGATTATCATATGAAAATGTAGAATAACTCAATGCTCTACTGTATCATTCATCATATTTTTCCACTACTGTCGAGATTCTGATTCGATGCTAACAAAAAGGCAACATGTCCTCAGCAACCTGTCGGGATGAATCACCAGTGAATAAATAAATAAAAAAAAAAATAATAATTTGGTGCTGTTCACTTTGTCTCTGTCAAAAAAGTCGATGAGGCAAAAAAACCTGTGCTCTATTTCTTTCCTTCCTCATATAGACACACTGCTGATGACGCTGGAAGCAGATGCCAGACTGGTGGCCCTTCAGGGACTTAAACAAGCCCTGTTTAGACTTATACTGGTCTAAATAGGCCTCTGCTTGGAGGAACATTATGTGACTCTTCCCTCACTTTTCCTCAGGAAGTAGAGCATCTCTTAACCTTACCACCCCTTACTCAACAATGTTGTCGATCTCTTCTCGGTAATGATTAAGCATTTTCAAATCCTGATGGGAATCAGAGCTCTCATGCCCAGGCATCCTTCTGGTGGCAGGTATATACCTTTACAGAAACAAAAGTTCATTCAAGTGAGTGCTCTTATTCAGGATGACTCTTACTTACTAATGGAGTGTTAGGTGTATGCATACTCTGGTCTAATGCATAAAGCATTGACTAGATTAGAATTATGAGAATAATCTTTTAAAAAAATGTTAAGTTTTGAACATGGTTTAAGGTTTGAACACGAGAAGGCCAGTTAAATTAAAACACTAACCTTTATCACATGATGTCCAGTAAAGTGATCGTGTAATCACTTAATTATAAATGCAACTCACCTGCCACCAAAAACATGGTCATAGCAAGCATCAGCAAACTCCACTAAGCCCTCTCTGTTCAAGGCCGTGCAGTCGGCCTAGTGAAATGGCAACAGCAATTCTCTGCAATCCTCCTACACAAGGAAGCCTCGTCAGCCGCTACATCAGGTAACCGGCTTCTATCACATAACAGAATTGTCATTGACAAGAATGATGAAAATCCCTCCAAGTGCCATGCTTTCTTGCTACAATGTTCACTGAATTTCTCTTCTCTGGAGATCGAGTGTGACACAGACAGAGTAGCCCAGCTCATCTCGCTGCTCACCAGGCAGGCACCTGAATGGGCTAATTCTGTCTGGATGAATGTGGATGGATGATCATGCAATTATTTGATCACGCAGCCATTTGCACTCTCAAAACTGTTCAAATGTGCATCAATGTCCTCAGAGGCCAACCATTACACCCACCTGTGTTTATCGACTGCCCAACTGCTGTGTTATTATGAACATCACATGCCTAGTCAAGAAGGCAGAACAGAGGATGTCGTTGCTGAGGCAATTGAGGAAACTCAATGTATCGCATCCAGTAATGGTCCAATAGTAGAGAGCCATCGTTGAGAGCATACGCCCGTTCTACAACGCGCTCCTCTTCATAGTCCAAGAAACTATTCGAACGAACGAGTAACCCACACCTCAGAGAAGATCATCGGATGCCTGAAAACCCTTAATAATGAAGTGTTCACAACCAGGGCAAAGATTCATGGCCAGAAAATTGCTAGTTTCCCCACCCATCCGGGCAACCACCTGTTTCAGACTCTCTCTGACAGGTACTACAGAACCATATGCACAAAGCGATCTTGTCACCACTTTCCCATATGCTAAAGCCTTTGATGACCTATGATGTTTCTGACCTGTACAACCCCCTGTCCCCCAGGGTCTAGTCCAACCCAGTAAATATGTTGCAGCAATGATCTGGAAAGTGCTCCTTTCCATCTGTGCATTCTATAATGCTGCAAGTATGCTCTGTGCTGTTTCATCCAAACAATTCCTAATTCCAGTCATGGTCCTGCATTCAGGCAATGCCTTTCCTCTTGCCGTACTCATTAACAACGGGGTGGCGGGAAACCCCGTAGATGGCAACACCGATAATCATTTAGGATTGCACTAAAGGCCTCCAGTCTAATGTTTAAGCACTGGATAGAAAACCAATTGGTGACCAATCCAAATTGTAAGCTATGCCTTCACACCAGTAACCTCTCCACAAGGAGATGATCTGCTTTCTGGTTGTGGAATCCTGTAACTCTAGGGTTAGGGTCAGCGCCAATTCAAAGTTCTCACTTCACTTTGGCTTCAATACTGTAATATAAGCATATCATGGACTGATATTAATGGACTGATGCCACCGTCACTGCCACTCCTCACAGAAGCACCATAACAAACAGTAAAAAAATTAAATATAAATAACACAGTTAGTTCGTGATGGTGCATATAAGCGTCACAAGCTTCAGGAGTCACTACACAGGTTTAGCCTAAGATGCTGAATCTGAGTTAAGGTCACAAGGCTTTTAAGCCAAGCCTTTGCTTGCGTTAGCTGTTTTGCGCTAGAGGGATTTATAATATAAATTTTGCATTTGGTTGTGTGGCTGTTTGCTGTCCATCTTCATCAGCGAGATAAGATAAAGAACATAAAGGTCAATTTTTTTTATCAGTGCCCTTGCCGCCGGAGCACACACAGTTTGATTCTAGGCAAGACGATTGCTTCAGGTTCGCCTTGGCTTATATAAATGCAGCATCACGTCAAAACACGTCGTAGCGCTGAAACTTAGGATACCCGGTGCACCTTCACTGACTGAGGCGTGGCTGGGTAAAGTGAATAACAGAGCAGTGCTGTGAATTAAGAATGGTCCAAACCTCCATCAGGTGTGTGTGTGTGTTTGTGTTATGTAGACTTAACAAACACTGGCCTGAGGGACATCAGCAACATTCAGAGCACCTGAATAAATGGTCTGTGATGGCAAATCCTTTCCTCCACACATCACCACAGCAACATTTGGAGATAAAAAAAAGTTTGAAATTAAATCGAAGCTTTACAACAAATATGTAATTTCTTTAACGATTCGGTGATCTCACAATAGCAATTACCTGCATCGTGTGCCAGTGCAATCAGAAAAGCCTAATGAAGGAGCCCTCGGGAACCAGCGTCCAGACGATTAGATTGAAAATTGGAGGAAGGCAAAGCGACTGGACCTCGTAATTGAACGTCTGAATACCTTCCAGCAAGAGCGAGTGCTGAGCATGGTTTTGTTCCAGGAGCGCTAATGTTTACCAGCAGATGCCTAGGACGTTCAGGAGAGTCGAGTTTTAATCAAATGTCCTTCGTTATTGTTCGTTTGCGAGGGAAATTCTGTCTTAAGAAAGTTTTTTTCTTGCTATAAACATGTTCAAAAGTTTACAGCTTAATATCTGAAAATGACAGAACCGTATAATCCCATGATCCCAAATTATTGAACCTGTCCATGGGTTCGTGTTTGTTTTGGTCGCTCACTTTCCGTACCGGCGTTATCTTGGTCAGACTCGTTGTGAGTCCGGATGCCATACTGGGAACACCGGGCATGGATTTGGAATGTAGCCTGGATGGTATGACATGAAGATGTCTATACTGTGTTGTTTTGCATGTTTCACTGTGATCAAGGACACTCGCTACTGCATGACAATGTTTACGCATAAAACTATGGACTAGGATTCTAGTCCACATCCTCGCGCATCACTGAGAGGGCCTGGATGATGGAGGATGTTCCTGTAGGAGTGACTGCGAGTGAAGATCCACTCACTGTGGCTTTTTCACTGCAAAATAATCATTTCACTGATTTGTCATTAACCTGTCAGCGCTTTCTTGGCAGCGTCTGAAAAAATGTGACATGGAGCCATTAATCACACGCCAGCGTCATGACCCGAGGATCAGAAAGCTCGTTGAACTGGGAATTTTAGCCTTTGGGTCTGGTGGTAGTGTTTATCTAGAGTCAGTGTCAGGGAAAATACTGTAACAGTGTTCTTATACATCCAGTACATTTTGATTTCCGAGAGAGTAATTAAGCAGGGTGTGATCTCTGATACTCCGCACGGTTTTCCCCTTCACACCTGTACCCTGGCGCTGGATTTATTCAGTCCTGCATGTTGCTGATTTGTGTTTTACGGGCCTTTAGTTTCTCCTTGAGAGGTAATACATGCGCTGTAATGCGATTACGAGCCTCAATATCAGCGATTCTGCCGATGGCCTGCACGTCCCGACTCCTGTAATGGACACACTTTTGAAAAACCTGTCTGCTTGTGTTTTTATTTCCGCTTGCTCCAAGTCTTAGGAATGTTGAATTAGACCACATAAACATGTTTCGACTTGCAGCTCAGTGTGTGTGTGTGTGTGTGTGTGTGTGTGAGAGAGAGAGAGCTGAAAGCACCTGATGAGCTGGAAGCAGGTGCAGAAGAAAATAAAAGCTGACTCCCTCATTTTCCTCTCATCACTATTTACTTTCTCATTTCGTTTTTGAATAACGGTTGTGCTCTGTATGGAAATAGTGTGTATATTGCACTTGAAGCTTTTGTCTCAGCACCTGTTGAAAGAAAAAGGTTAATGGTCTGGGGTTAGCACTGCTACCGAATGCTGTTTTTAGGGACAGTTTGGACTCGCTAGTCCACATATTGGTTTGGAGAGTGAGCAGGAAATTGGCCCAGCCTTTCCCAGCTCCAGCCTGACCACACTCTCTGAGCGTTGTCTGTATCTGTGTACAGCTTCTCATCTGTTGTTGTAATTGGTCTTTTTATGTCTCATTAGTCAGTATTTGTAGCCCCTTCTGATGTCTGCCATGTTTTCTCCTGCAGTTCTGGAGCCCTGGTGCTAATTTGTAAAATGTTTTATAGCTTCTTTTTCTTTTTCATATAGAATTTTATATATATATATATATATATATATATAGCTGTGTAAACAATGAACACTTCTTTTTTGAAGCATTTTTTCTAAAACCAGCATCTCTATCTATGGTATCCGTTTCATTTCATTTTTCATTTATTTTACTTAATGAGGTACTGATTAAGTGATCAGCTGAACCAAATCTTACTCAACGAGGAAAAATATCAAAACCCCTGCCGTGGTCATCACTAACAATTTAGGCAGAAACCCTGCTAGCACAGCAAAAATGTGTATTCCTCATGCTTTTTTGTGGGAGAACAATGAGGGTTTAATTCGGTCTTTCCTGGCAGAGGGATACGGTGAGCGTTGGGTCGCTTCTGTCCTCAAAACTCCAATTCAGATGTCAATTCATAGAAACCAAGGTCAAGCAGCAGACATTGCATTGCAACGTGCTTCCCCGTGGGTGTGATGATGACCTGCACGGTGTTCCGTGGTACAGCTAATGTTTCGGTCATTTTTTAACCTTCTTCTCATCGAGATCTTTCTACAATTGATTTTTGATCAAATATTTCTGATTTTCCAAAAAATAAAACCTTCTCGCCCTCTGTTTGTTTTGTGTGCTCTCTGATTGGCTGCGACTCCTGCCAAAGCACGGTGTAGCCAGACTTCTCCTGTTCCTGAAGTCTGGGCTGGTGTATGATGTATGCATACAAATTTCCCACAAATTCCGCCCTGCCACCCCTGACACAGCGCTGGCTGTGAATCACTATTACAGAATTACCCGAGTGACTCACAGCAGCTCAGGAACATCATATTATCGAGCACTTTTCCTCTCCTGACTCATTTTTAACAACAACGCTGGAAAAAAAAAATCCTACGCACTGTAGGATGCCAAAAATTGCAAGGGAAAAATGCACCTTAATGAACCACTAACTCTCATCTTTCTTCCACTTTCTCCACGTCTCCTGCACCTCCAGAACCCTCCCCACGTGGTGTGTTTTTCAGAGATTTCAAATACCATGTTCTCATTCCTCCTCATCCTCCTCCTCCTCTTCTGTCAAGGAATCGTGGCTGCTTCTTTCATCCTTGTCTGTTTCTCCCACAGTTTTCTATTATTCTTTTTTTTTCTCCCTTGGTATCATTCCTTAAGTGTATCTCAGTACTTCCTTATGAGTGCAAATGATCTGCAGTATAATTCATATTTAATTACAAAATGAATACTTGCATTAATGTTTTTTGTGCACAACAATTTACAATGGATGCCAAAATTATAATGCTCCAGCACAGCATTGTGAGAGCGAGTGAGAGGCAGTGCTGCTGTATAGTGAAATGTGTGTGTGAACTTTTGAGCCACTTCACGTCTGATTAAGCAAATAACGCATCTTAACACCCGCCTACTGTGATTGTTTGACAAAGCTACCTTCTTGATGGTGAAAATGCAAGCGAGATTGTAAAGGTGACTTTGTTTTAGCTGAGTTGAAGCGTGAACATAAGGACGTGGAGGGACTGATACACCAGTTAACATACTGAAAATGAAAAGTCTTTTCTCTTTTTATTTGTTTGCCAGCTACTGTACTGCATATTGTTGTTTACAAAAATGCAAATACACATTTTACAACTGAATGCTTGATTTAGCGCTTTCTAATTAGCTTTTGAATTTGTAAAAGTCCAAGAAAATGCTAATTGTGAACACTGTCTCACTGACTCAGGCTTTTATAAGCAGAATGGCTTGTATTTGGAAAGCAGAACAAATGATCAAGACGGATACTTTGAGGAAACCTTTTATTATTATAATAACTTTTGTTTGCCAAAAGACCAATGATAACACTGGTCAACAGTGAAAAAAAGGTCTAACTTTTTATAGCTGATCTAGGATAATTTTAATGCGCTAAATC
>JAQQZX010000007.1:154300-167932 GCA_030068355.1 Notoglanidium maculatum | reverse complement strand
GTTCTGTGGGCCAGAAATATGTTAAATCAGCAGAAATATATTAGACAACTCACAAAAAAAATTTTTTGTAACCCAGTCAGTGCTCTTGTGTGTGTGTGTGTGTGTGTTTAAACAGGGAAGTCCTGTGGTATTATACGGAATCACACAATACACTAAGACGTCACGTGCGTGTTAGATCGGACGTATCTCATGGTGTCATGCGTGTAGCTGAGAGAACAGTCAGCGGATGAAGTGAAGACACTCATTATATAAGGACATAGCGCTAAACAAAGATGCAGATATAAGGCTGAGGCTTTGTGGCAGACTGAGCTGTGGTTTTGCTAATTGCTAGCAAGCAATGCTAGATAATAATTACAGACATGCTATCAGGCAGAGCAAAGTCAGGCATCATAATCATGTAGTCCTTAATTTAATGTGGTAGAGTTACACATTAGCCGGCTGATGTTATTATTAACATGTAATAAGATGCACTTCATCATAATGTGTTTGTTCGAACGTGAGGCAAGACGATGTGGAGTTTATGCGACTGTGGTTGCCAGGTTTGGCTTGTGTGCAGGTCTTATGGGATCTCTTTAAACCAGCCACCTGTATATATCTATATACGCAGTGTTGCTTGAAAGTTTGTGAACCCTTTACGACGATACGCTTGTGTTGCTATGTCTGACTTTGACAGATCTCTGTTTTTTGTTTTTTTAATAAAACAGAGCCCCACTCAACCCCTGATTGTCATCCCACTGATTGACAACACCTGACTCTACCTTCATCTTCCAATTAAGTGGTAATCCTAGAGGTGCGCATACTCACAGATATGTAATATTAAGTCATTTTTCTCAATAATAAATGAGCAAATATAATATTTTTGTTTCATTGAAAATCTGATGAGGTTTTATGGCAGAAATACTGAAAATCTTAAGGGTTCACAAACTTTCAAGCACTGCTGTATGTGTGTATATGACATGCAGGCGTAGATTTGGATAAGCATGTAATAGTAGCCTAATATAGTGGTATCGTTATTGTCATGAATATTCTGCACATTAATTTGTGATCCCTGAGGTTTTTTTTCAACTTAACAGTATGGCTTCCTCCCGGATTACTTGGCTTAGTCGCATTAATCAGCAGGTCAGACGTTCTCCCCAGATCTCCAGGAAGGGTTCAGAAGCTTATCCTGTGGCAGCGCAAGACGTCACGAACCGTAGCGAGGTAGGGAGTGCACTGGAGAGGCCTTGTAGCAGCGGATAAAGCGAGCACTCAGTCATCCGCTAGGCTTACAGCTCACTTTAAGTAGGTGGAGGTCATAAATTACTGTAATAATAAACATGCCAGATAAAATTCGATCCCTGAGAGAAGTATTGTCTCTCCCATGATGAAGCTGTCTCCTGCAGGTCCCTCCTGGCTTTCTTTGGCCTCTCATGTTTAATAACATGGTACTCAAGCAGTCATTGATTTACAGTTCTACTTGACTTATAGTACCGGAGTACCTGATGTGCCCTGTATTTAAGCATCTAAATAAGTAGTGAGTTATTTTCCTGTTATTTTGATGAAGGGTTTGTGATCATGTGACAGAATGTATCCACTTCTCTGTGTATAGTGCAGGACATGAATGAAGCTGTTGATTAGGAGATCGAGCATTTTAAATAAACGACACTATATGTCCAAAAGTCACCTATATGTGTGTGTGTGTGTGTGTGTGTTATCATACTGGAAACTTTTCTTTGTCTGCCTTTGTGATAAATTGGATATCCGCAATTCCCTGAAACTTGACTAGAGCCCCAGCCCCAGCAGCTCCAGGACACGATGCTGCTGCCGCCACCGCGCTTCGCTCTGCGTACGGTGCTCTCTGGGTGACGAGCCGTCTTGTTTTTGCGCTCTTAGATTCGTGTTCCGGATTCAATGTATATTTGTATATACGCACTATTCCTGCTTTTTCACAAATTGTTTCAATTTATAGAAGCAATTTCCTGCTCACTTGTGACTCGTTTATACCTCACATGCACACAGCATGCCCTTACGTGCACATTGAATTTACATGAAACACATCCGGTAACAGTTAGAGTCAAACGCGCTGTACAACCTGATCACCGAAAGAATCACATCTTAGCAAGTGAAAAATGATTCGAGTGAACCAGATATAAGATTCTTAAACTTACTTCTAGACTTTTCTAGATATTTTACTCATTTCGAATAGACTTTTTCTCATTTTGCTAGAAAGAAGGAAGATGATCTGCTAATAGAATATAAACATTTGAAGCTTATGAAAGCTGATGGTCCAATACTTTTGCTTTAATGTTGTTACTTCACTATATTATAAATATATTATATATTTGTATATTTGTATAGTACTACGCACGTTCGATGATAGTGCTATTGCTATTACGCTCTAATTCACACGTATCGTTTTTTGACTGCATGCAGATTTGATAAATAAAGGTCGACGTGTGTTTTGCTGTTCCAGCTAGCTGTATGGATTTTCCAGCTGTTAAGGTACTACAATCGACTTTTACAGCCCAACAAGTGACCTCCACTTCAAGGTTACTAAAACGGCCGAGGCTTCAAGTGCCGTCTCTCACGTCAGCGCATACATAAACTTTTATATCGATTGCGCCTTCACTCGGGATGACGACCTAGTCCCTTATAGAACCTTATAGCAAGTTTAACTTAGAGTTTCCAGATGGAACATTTTATTATTATCATTGTTAACATTGTCAATGTGAGTAGAATTTGGACTTGGACGAGATTTTGGATAAATGAGAGCATCGCTCTGTCTCTCTCTCTGTCATTCTTTTGCCTTTTCATTGGCAAAGTAGAATTTCCGAGAGCTGTCAATGACTCCCATCATCCCCTTTTCTCTGCCCGCTGTGTCTCTCCCACCCTCTGCTTCCGTCCTCCACCCACCATAATTCACTCCATTTGGTGTGTTTTTCTGAAATAATGTACTCCCTTTTCTCCACCTCCTCCTTTTTTTCCTTTCTCCTTTTTTTCTTCTCACAAGAAACAGCAAATTCTCCTTTCATGCCCGTCTCTTGTTTCTCCCACGTTATATATTATTCTCTCTTCTCTCCTGCCCTGATTAAATACAAATACACCTCATGTTTATCTGAGCTGCATCAGAAATCTGAAAGAAATCTCATTTCAAAATGAAAACATGTCTGGTTTAAGAGCACGGGAAGCGGGCGGAGGGGTGGGAGGACGTGATGGGGCTTATGTGAGAGCGCTCTTTTAGCTCCTGTAACAAAAACCGAACATGTACAGAAGACATTTACTGCCCCTTTTCAAAGATATCGATTTATCTTGTGGTTCACTTTTCTTACAGTCGCTGCTTATATGTCAATACAGTTTTAATGTTCGAGAGAAACAGGTGTTCACGACACATGACACACGTCTGCCTTATTTACTTACTCGCTTACTCTATTGTGTTGGTTGCATTTGTTTTGGTACAGAATGGAAGCTCAGTTCCAGTGCAAAAAGAAAGAGAGCAAAACAAGCCTGCAGGCACCATAAACCATCTCGACACCCCACACAAAAAGGAACCACATGAATATGAGAATACGTATCCTGAATATACAGTGCATGACATGTACAGTTCAGTTCTGCGGAGAGTACAGTGACTGATGTACCAGTATAAACAAGTCCAGTCTGAGGGCAGTTCAGTTCAGTGTACTACTGTATCGTTCTGACTACTGTAGGAAACAAGCTGTGTGGAATCGAGTGGTTTTGGTGAATATGGGAGGGGAGAGGCTGGGACAGGTGGTGGGCTGCGAGGGAGCGGTCACTAGCTATTTTACCTGGCACCGCTTGAAGGTGCGATTTCAGAGCCAGTCCTGACCTCCATGGGGCCTGAAGCAAAATTCTGCTAAGGGGCACTCCTACCTGACCCGTGAGGCATGCAAACTATTAGCCTTTGCCAAACAGTCACACCTGACGCTCCAGTGCTCCCACTACAGTCCTTCCTCCTTTGAAACAGTTCCCTCCATCTGCCAGTTGAAGAATAAATACAGAGCAGGATGAGGTATAAACAATCGAAATTTATTGAATAGAATAGTTTCAATTTAGTTTCTGAAATCAACACAGGGTCAAAATTATACATACATCCGCTTAAATTATTAACCCAGTGGTGCTGAAAGTTTTAACGTGCCAAGGCCAAGGCCTCTTAACTTTATGATCATGGCTGACTACTGCTGAGAGCTTCTCCGTGCACAACATAAAAAGGGTTTGTTTGACAGATACAAGTTAATGGGAGGTGCTAGCACTTTGCTAAGAAGACCCAAACCGTCACCCTGTCCCTCAACTGAGAGGATGTTGGTCAGGAACAATCCAGGAACCATCAAGGCACAAACCTGCCATGAACTGGTAGCTGCTGGAACACTGTCTACAGTCAAGCAAGATTTACATCGCCGTAGACTGAGAGGCTGCCATCCAAGAAAGGAAATATAAAATGTAGAAAATAAAAAGATATAACACTGCTATCCGCCTTTTAGATCAGTCCTCACAATATTATACGATTCTCTTCACCTATACAATGTAAATATAAACCTATAGGCTATGGCTACAGCTATAATACTCAAAATAGTAGAATAAAACCTATACCGCAAGACCGAAGATTCACGAGCTGGGTTAGTAAGACAGAGCGGAGAGAAATGCACTGCAAGCTAGCATCAACTCAAGGGTGCTGTTATTTCTGACATCGGACTCTGAGAGGAGGCACCATAAGTTTACCTGATTGCTCCTTAAGACAAGGCAAGCTGGCGGGATTGTTGTATAGGAGTGCTCCAGTATCTGATCTTCTCTTGTGAGACATGTCACCTGTTGCACATAGTTAGTTTGGCAGACAGATTGCAGGGCTTGAAGTCGCCCAGTAGGATTATTGTGGAGTCGGGGTGCTCTTTTGCCTATGAATATGTGGTGTGCTAGTTCACTAGTGGCAGTGTTAGCATTAGCTTGCAGTGGGATGTGAACACCAGTTAGCACAATGGATACTGAGCTTTTAACATTAAACCCTGCAAAACAAGAACAACTTCAAAAATGGGCCTATAGATTACATAACTGAGTCTCTCTCTCTCTCTCTCTCTCTCTCTCTCTCTCCCTCTCTCTCTCTCTCCCTCTCTCTCTAGGTTCCCTGTCGCTGGGCGTGTTCCTCGTGTCAGTCGGTCTAACTGTGTGTGTTGTGTGGCTCGTGGCACTCTGCGGTGTCTGTGGATGGTGCCAACGCAGACTGGTGAGTGATGTCACTTCCTGTTTCAAGGTAAATCCCAAACAAGTGGCAGCCATTTTAATACTGTTCCCTGAATTACATATCTACTGAGCTAGCCAGTCAGCCTGTCTTGATTAGCTGTATAGGCTAACTCTATTAGCCTTTGTTAGCAAGTTCCTTTTAACCAACGTCTGGTGGCAAGACCAACACATTTGTATGTACTGGACCAAGGAATGCTCCAGTATGAATGAAATTTATATGAGAGGAAATTTTATGCCATAGAAAACACGAAGTATCTGGATTTTGGACAGGTTTTAATTAAAGCTAGTAAAATATATCTAAATATGGAATCTGGGTACGTTTTTCTACGTGGAAGTGGAAACAAAAGGTCGGATTGTTTTATAGCCATTTTTCATTCATTTTATTAACAGTAATGAGCTGAGTAAGGTGAGAAAATCACACTAGATGCATAGCGAGGAAAGGAAATGAGAAAAGAGGAGAAGAAAAGAAAGGGGGAGGGGAAGAGAAGCAGACGGGTGGACTGTAGTTGGCTTAAATGAACACAGGCTTTAATTACATTCAGTAATTGGGCTCTGGTCCATATCCACACCCTGCAGGCACCTAGCAGCTTTCTATTATTACAGAGAAGGATCCCCCCCCACATCATTGCCTGATTGGCTTCGCTGAGTGACAGGCAACAATGGCATACAAGGCAACCTTAAACTTTTAACCTTTGACATCGCTGCAGTACTTCACCTCCTGTTAGCTCTCTGCAGTGCCTCAGGATTCGAGGAGGACATAAACAATCCTTTTGTCTAGCAGCGACGAAGTGGCTGTCCGTCCTGATTTCTCCAAGTGACAGATTTTCTTGGGTCAACAAGAGCTTAAATGTAAAAGCAATTGAATTTAAGCTCCACCTTTGTCACCAGTCACTGTAAATCAGGATGTCCCAATACCAGATCACAGCACAGCAATCGGTGAAAAAGTGATGAAGCAGCTCAAGTAATACGTGGTCACTTGATTCACAACTACTGGATACTCTTTTAAAATCTTAACATCTTAAAAAAAAAGAAATGATTACTTACTCTACTTACTAACTGTATTTTACCATATAAGATGCATTCTGTGGAGATTTTTACTAGTTGTAACAGTAATCAAAAAAATGCTCGACTACTAATCTTTTCCATATTTTTTAAACTGAAAAGACTGATTAAGGACATTGCTATCTTTAGGCCTCTTTATTGCCCACTCACTTAACAGCCATACCCAGGCTACAAATTACATTTCCTTCCCTGCTTTTATAGACTCCACTGTTAACACCTGCAATAAATAAATCAGAGCGACGAACGCACAGAGTAATAAATATGCGTATCATGTTACATCATTTACAGACGCAGCGATTCTCACCGGTGTTGAAGAGCTGGTGGCTGAGCTGAAATAACTGATTTTTGGAAGCTCAACAACAGAACCCTCTCCTTATGGTTCAATAAAAACAACAAAAGATCGTTTTAACTCACACAAACTGCAGGTGACTGTAGCACTGACTTCAAATATGAAAAAAATTGGTGAACAAGTTTTCATTTATTTTGGCTTTTCTGAAATCTACACAGAGTCAAAAATACACAAAGCGCACCTGATATTTGGTTAAATGTCCCTTAGCACGTTTCACCTTGAATAGACACATTTGGTAGCCATCAACAAGCTTCTGGCAGAATTCTGGTTGGATATTTGAGCACTCTTCTTCTCAGAAGTCAATTAAATTTCCTGGCCCGCACCTGACTTGCACATATTTTCCACAGGGTTAAGGTTAGGACTTGTTTTAAGCTTATTGGTATCCTGCTTCATCCATTCCACACTGAGGTGTGTTTGGGGTCATTGTGCTGTTGGAACACCCAACTGTGTCCAAGTTTCAGCTTCTCTCTAGCTGATGGTTTGAGGTTCTGCTGAAGAACTCTGAGGATGGACGCTTTGTGCAGTGCAGCACTTCCTCTGGCAGCAAAACAGCCCCAGAGCGAGATGCTACCACCACCTTTCCTCCAGAAGGCTTTTTCTTTGTCCATGTGATTGGTTCCAAACTTTAGTCAAGCTTGAAGGTATGGATTTTGGAGCAAGAGCTTCTTTCTTGGACTTCAGCCTCTCAGTCCATGGTGATGTAAAACTCACTTGACTGTAGACGGTGTTCCTGCAGCTTCCAGTTCATGGCAGGCCTGCGCCTAGATGGCCTGTTCCTCCGAACCAACTTCCTCTCAGCTGAGGGAGACAGTTTGGTCTTCTTCCTACACAGTGGCTACACCTTCCAGTTCTTGAATTAATTCTGTACAGTAGTTCCAGTTGTAACATAAATGACAGGTTCATATTATCGTTCGAATGCGTTATTGTTTCTATAGTAACCGCCCATACACAGGGACTTGCACAGCAGACATTCCACTTAATCTCAGACTAATAATACATGGATTTTAGAAAACGTGATGCTGTTAACATGGAATCTAGAAGATCAACCCGAAACCAGAACATGAGACAGAGCTGTCCCATGAAGCAGAGCAGGAATAAATAACAACCGTGTTATAAGCCATAAACCATTGCCTGACAGCCCTGACCTACATGAACTTAGCACAAAATGGAACTGAAGCAAAAGATGAATTTCTTTCTTGTGCTCAGGCTTCCTTGACTTTTTTTTTCACCGGACGATTTTATCGCTTTCCTTCCTGTAGTAATGAGGAAGTTAACAGCCCACTTTAATAAACTGAGGTCTGTTTGTGGTTTCACAGGAAAAAGAAATATATTTAATCTCTCGTTTGCTCGAAGTGTAGAGGAGCAGCAGAGCCTCTCAAAGGGTTAACTCTTGATGGACAGGAAGAGGACAGACTGAGGGCTGTGGCTGAGTGGGACTGTATGCTTTTCAGTGTCTCCAACAGAGAAAGCATCTGTGCTCATCTCAGCCTTTCTTCTCTCTGCCTCTCTCTCTCTCTCTCTCTCTCTCTCTCTCTCTCTCTCTCTCTCCCTCTCTCTGTGTGTCTCGCTCTCGCTCCGTGTCTGACATGTTAATTCGCTGCCCTCTCTCGCTGTTCTCTCATTATTGCAAATTCTGTAAACCCATTCATCCGGTCATTTTCACGTCTCTCCTTCTCTCGTCCTCCTACTCTCTCGTTTTCTCTCGTCTCTCTCCCCCGCCGAGTTTCCCCACTGGGACTTCTTCTTCTTCAATCCTCTCTCATTTCTGCATTCTGTGATTCTTCCTGGCTTTTGGCGAAGCTGCTAAAGACTTTAGGATGTTTAATCACAAATGGTATGCATCTGATAAAAAACCACAAGCCTGTCTTGAAAAAAAAAGCCTGTGAAGCTGAGAGTGTTTACTCATTTGCATTAACCCAAGGATATAATATTTATAGATGTCTTTGGTGAATATTGCACATACTTTACCAGATGTTCAAAGAATAAGAATTTGCACCAGAAATCTGTCAGTGTTCAGAAAGCATCCAGACTGTAAGCGGCGATAATTTTTCACGTGTGTGCTCCTTCCTCTGAAATTTAGAACGCAGTGTGAAAGATACCAGCAGCTGCTGGAAATAGTGTCAAAACCATGATAAATGAGTCGAACAGGGACAAGGTAAGGGATGTTCCGTTCCAGCAGCAGCATCTAAATGCGTTTTCTGCCAAAATGCAATCGTGTGGCAATCATCTGTCTGACAGAGACCTGATCCCATGCTTCAGCACTGCTCAGAGCGCAGCGCAGTTGCGTCCTGTTGGTGTTGCCGTAGTTCAGCGGCGTTGACCAATCCCAAATGCTCAACCTATTGTTCTTTTTTTAAATTTTTTTAATACAGTGATGCGTTCTCGTTTGCTTTCACAGTTACCACAAAAGTCCTGTTCCACTTTAAACTGGTGGATGTGCTGGAGTCGCTGCCTCAGGCCGGAGTTTGATTACCGCATTTGTCTTCTCTGCTGGTGACTTCCTGATCAGTGACACATCTCCAACTTTCACCACTTTGTAACATCACTGAATAGACTCAAAATCATGAATCTACTTTATCATGGTCTGATACGTTGATTATTACAGGAACAACAACATCACCTCGCATTTTCAGTTTCACGTCACACTTTAAGATCTGGTCTACGATGCCGCTGGATATATCCATGGAGACAAGTCTCCATGTTTTTAGATTTTTTGCGGTGGCACTAAGTGTGCTCCAGAGTGCCACCAGTGTAGAAAGTGTGATACCTTCCACGAGTGGTGTAGGGAAGCAGAGTAGTGAAATGGATGTGTCTGAAGCGAAAGGAAAAAATGTTTTATGGTCTGATATTGTAAACGACACAGATCTTACAGTAGAAGGCGTGTCGTCTGATGAGGGTGATGCTGCAAGCACTGGTGGTGAAGGTGACACTGAAATATCACAGGGGGCTGCTGGTGATGACCGTGAATCTTCTTCACAGGACTCTTCTCAGGTAGACCAACCCCTGTACAGCCTAGATGAAGTGAATAATTTTTTGGATGAAACTTTTGGAAAACAGGTAATTATTAAAGATTATTTTCCTGATGAAGAGAGGTTTATCAAGTCAGTGAAACAGCTCCACAGAAGTGTGGGACTAGACCTTCTGAGTGAAAAGACGCGGTTCCGCTTAAAGAAACACGTCGCAGTAATATGGAAAGCTAAAAAAATGATAAAGACAAAGCGCTAGTTTCTGTTTATCACTAATCATGCATCACAGTGTTCTGCACCTTTTCTCTGCTTTCTCTGTTTTTCCTTTTCCACTCTAACATGGAGGTGCTAAGAGTAGGCTCTCTTAATATCACTGGTGGAAGGGATAGACATCAATGAACCTTAGTAGCAGAAACTATACAGCAAAAGAAACTTAACGTAGTTTTTCTTCAAGAAGCACATAGTGATGTTAAGGACGAGGTTGAGTGGGCTATGTGGTGGGAGGGACAGCATGCACTCAGTCATGGCACGAATCTTAGCGCAGGGGTGGCCATTTTGTTTTCTAAAACCGCAGGAATTAACATTTTGCATTAAAAAGAAATAGTTAAAGGTCATTTATTGATAATCAAAGCTGAAGTTAAAGGCTTAAGATTTTATTTTTTAAATGTTTATGCACCAAATGCTGGGTTAGAACGGTTTGTTAGAACAAGTTAGGCAATGGGCTAAGGCAGAGTGGCAATGAAGGAGGTTTTGTTATAGGCGTGACTGGAATTGTACAGTAGATTTCACCATGGACCTTACCACTGAGGAGCCACATATACAATCCTCTGTTAGCCTCTCAAAACTTCTGAAAGACTTTAATCTCCTAGATATATGGAGAGAAAAGAATCTTTCTGCAAGGCAGTACAGTTGGATTAAAGTTTCTGATGGCAGAATTCGTGCAGCTCGGTTAGATCAGTTTTATATATCAAAGCATTTCAGCAGTAGAATTGCTGACTGTTTTATTTTTCCAGTTCTGATGATCAACTAATCTCGATCACAATAATTATGTTGCATTTCTCTAGCAAAGCATCTTTCTGGCATTTTGACACAAAACTACTGCAGCTTTTTGTGAACAATTTTGGGAATATTGGAAAGGTAAAAGAATGAGTTTGAAAACTTGAGGCAGTGGTGGGGTGTTGGAAAAGCAAAAATCAAGTGTTTCTGTCAACAGTATACTGCTAATTCAAGTACAAGAACAAAAACCATCGAAGCTCTTGAAAGAGAGATAATTTGTACTGAAGTCAAGCTGACACCTACACATGACCCTGGTCTGTTAAAGACATTGCAACAAAAGAATAAAGAGCTGGGGTCATACCTTGATGAAAGAGTAAAGGGAGCACTGGTGAGATCTCACTTCACAACACTCACAGACATGGATGCTCCAACTGCTTTCTTTTTCAACCTACAACGCTCAACAGCACAACATAAACAGATGGCCTGTCTTCGCCTCCTCGATGGCAGAGTGACAACTGACATCATAGAGATGCGTTAACATGCAGTGGACTTCTACTCCGCTTTGTACACTGCAGAGAACTGCGACTCGGACTACACAGCACAACTACTACATGGTCTTCCTCAAATGGACACTGAATCGAGAGCTGTTCTGGATGCGGACATTACATTGGAGGAACTCACCTCTGCATTGAGTCAGCTTCGTTCAGGCCGGTCGCCGGGTGTCGATGGCCTATCATCGAACTTCTATAAGCACTTTTGGAATTGCATTGGGGGTGACTTTTTTGAGGTGCTACATGAATGCAGCAGAGAAGGTACATTATCAGTTTAATGCCAGAAGGTACATTATCAGTTTCATGCCAACGAGCAGTACTGTCTCTATTGCCAAAAAAGGGGGACTTGTCTCTCTTTTGACAACACTTTTGACAACAGACTATACATACTGCATCCCAGACAGATCAATATTAGACAACTTGTTTCTTGTGCGTGATATGCTAGATGTTTGCAGAACTTCTGATAGAACTGTTGGTTTAATATCTCTTGACCAAGAAAAGGCTTTCGACAGAGTTGATCACAAGTTTCTGTTTGATGTAATGAAAGCTTTTGGCATTGGGGAAACTTTTTTAAACTGGGTAAAACTGCTATATACTGGAGCCTCATGCATGGTTAAGCTTGGGGGTAGGCTAAGTCAGCCAATCTCAGTTTCCAGAGCAATCAGGCAAGGCTGCCTGTTATCTGGTTGTACAGCTTAGCAATTGAGCCACTGCTTTTCTATCTCAGGGAGAGACTAGGGAGGTTCTGAAAGGAAACCTCTCAGGGAGGTTTTTCTGTGTTAGGGAGGCCTCAAGGCTCCAAGGTGTCAGTCTCTGCATATGCTGATGATGTCACGGCTTTTATCACTAATAGTCAGGGTATCGAAGCTCTGTCTAAATCACTACAGGTATACCAGAAAGCTTCATCTGCCAAAGTGAACTGGGATAAGAGTGAACCTTTATGGGCTGGTCAGACACAGCCCAGTCACCTCCCACAGCTACCTGGAAGTATGAAGTGGAATAAAAATGGGTTAAGAGTGCTTGGTGTTTCTTTAGGAACTGAAGATTTTCAGAAACACAACTGAGAGGGCATAGTGGAGAGAGTAAACACTAAATTGTCCAGATGGAAATGGTTGCTACCCCAGTTGTCCTACAGGGGAAGAGTTCTAGTTGCCAATAACTTGGTTGCCTCCACCATGTGGCATAAACTGAGTGTATTACAACCACCTGCAGGACTGATACAAGAAGTACAAAGGCAGCTGGTGAAGTTTTTCTAGTCAATACTTCTACCAATACAAGAAGGAGGACAGGGCCTGGTAGATATCAGGTCCAAAATAATGACCTTCAGACTCCAAGCTGCTCAGAGACTTCTATACCACTGATCCCTTGGTTGGAAAGATACAGCCACTGTGCTATTAAGAAGAGCAGGTGGAATGGGCCTGGATAAGCAAGCTTTCCTTATGAAACTAAGAGACACTGACTTGGTGGATCTTACCGCATTCTATAAATCAATGCTGGAAGCCTGGAGGGTCTTTTCCGTTTCGAGGACACCTGATGCAACGGCTGGAGAATGGCTACTAGAAGAGCCTTTATTCAACAACCCACTTTTACATGCAAGGTCCTTGTCTTCAGCCGGTCTGTGCTCATGTTTAAAGACTGCTGGTTGCACGAAGCTGGGATATCGAGTGAGCACAGACTTGACAGGCCTAGAAGAAAGGACAGGAATTAGGTCTCGACGGATATTTGGACCGGCTGGTAGTAGAGACAAGAAGGTCACTGCCTGATGGTTACCAGGAATTCATGAAGGCTCCCTCTCTCGTTGTCCAGTGGAGGGAGGGAGTAGAGTACAACTTCCCTACACTCTGTGTGAGTGCCGCTGTAGAGGACTGGATTGAGAATGAAAGATTACTCTTGTCTTTTACAAACCCTTTACAAATCTTTGAACTGGCCAGAAAAAAGGCTCTTTATACACTCTGCGTGAAGGTGTGTCATGCACAGTCCTTAGTGGAGGTTCCAGCTAGCAGGTGGACTGAGATTTTTGGTAATAACTCTTCTCCTGAAGGTTGCTGGTGGTCACTGTACAAGCATCCGATTGATAAACGGACAGGCAACCTCCAGTGGAGGATAGTACATGGTGTGTATTGGGGTGTACATGGGGTGTGTACATAGTACACGGGGGCGATAGCCATGAAAAGACATTTGGTGCACCTTGATCCTGGCATTGGGGAAGGCTGCCCCTTCTGTTCAGTGACTGAGACACATTTTCATCTCTTTATACAGTGTACACCATCCATCCATCCATTATCTATACTGCTTTATTCGTCTGGGTCGCGGGGAAGCTTGAGCCAATACCAGCATCTTCGGGCGAGAGGCGGGGTACACCCCGGGCAGGTGCCTGCCAGTCCACCACAAGGCCAACACAGACAACCACACATGCTCGCATTCACACCTATGGGCAATTTAAAGTAGCCAGTTGACCTAATCTGCATGTCTTTGGACT
>JAQQZX010000007.1:134010-147113 GCA_030068355.1 Notoglanidium maculatum | reverse complement strand
CCTCCCCCCCACAGTGATCTAGACAGGGACTTTTGGAATAACAATGACAGCAGTAACGTTCAGCAGCGGTGGAGTTCCTACCCTCCTAAGGAGTTTCTTTTGAACATGTCTCCTTACGCTCCATACGGAGACCCACGTCTTACACCCAAGTAAGTGTCTGTCTGTGCCCCCGTCTGTCAGCGCAGGGCTGTAGTGAACCTGTAAGTGAGCCGTCGTTCTTCTTCTCTAACCAGCTGCTTGTAACTAACTCCTCCCTGGCACTCAGGTTGGAAAGTCTGAGTCCACCACCCTTTAATTCAAACACTAATACAATTTGTTTACATTATACAGACAGTAAGATGTCAAGAACCAGACTAACAGAGTCAATGTCAGGTGACATATTTGTTATTTCAGCTGTTTCAGGAAAATAATCGATACAGGGGGTGGTGTGATACAGCACAGCGTGAAGCAGAGTGCCGTTACCATGCCAAGCGGATGACTTGGCTGCAATAGCACATCCTGAAGCATGTTATTCCTTTTATTCCTCAGCAATCGGCCAAAATTACAGTTTTTCATTTATTAGTGAATGACATTGTGTGCAGGAAATGAAACGGTCTCTCTAAAAACTAACGATCCCTTTAGCGTAAAGAGTGCGAGTACTTCATGCAATTTGTTAAGCAATCGATTTGTCCTTGCACCATTTGATGATGGGGAAGCTGCTGAATGTTTCTCGCTAGGCCCAGTGTGCACCCTGTGCTACAATTTGGACTGGATAATGGTGGTCTGAACATAACAGTGGAAAGACACTGTCTAAAGACTAAACAGAGCCTGGCCCACTGGTGGACATGATCACCAAGAGGATGACACTCTTCTCTTTCAGAGGCCTCCTGCTACAGGAAGCCTAGTGCCCATAGCATTGGATGAGAACACGAAAAGTGCAATTCTGGTGGACTTTTTCCAAGGCCGTCTGTGTTCATTCAAATTTTAAGCACGCTATAGCCGAGCCGACTTAATCCCCCCTGTCACTGGCAGACAGAACTGACACGTTGATCCCGAGGAGAGCTTGAGGGTTAGCGGCACGTTCCCTCGGCTTCCTGTTTTAATTGCTTAATTGAGGTCGTTATCTGGGACGGAGGGAAGGAGAGTCGTCTCTCTCTCGCCACGCTCTCCGGGCAAATCAGTCGCTAATTGAAAGCAGGCTATAATAGATGAAGAACCCTGGCATGGGGAAAGACCGGCGCCGCCCTCCGTTGCCTCCTGAGCGCCTTTTTAATTACAGACTCCATTCCCCCAACATCTGGAGCCGAACGAACTGCTAGCACCATGATGTCAATAAACAGGATGCACGATCAGGAATGATGATTAGGAGTAGTAATATTATTCACCTAAGAAATCATTTTTTGATATAGAGAAATGATTGTGTAAATGAAACATTATGTGGAAACAAGCACCTGGGATTTGCATTAACCCTTTAGTTTACACAATACGCATACGAGCTGTAATTTATTCATCATTTAGCATTACATCAGAAAACAAGCAGTAGCACATCATGTCGGCGTGGAGGACCGGATTTTGTACACAGATGGTTTAAATACAGAAGCTAATAAGGAGAAGTGAGGCACAGGGGAGCTCAATCCGGGTGGGAACAGACAGACAGGAAGCAAATCAGGTGCACAGGTGGGATAGTGGTGAGTCAAGAAATCAGGGCATAAAAAAATCATACAAGACATTGTACATTCAATAAAGAATATTCTTGTAATATCTGTGCAAATATTTTTGGATTTGTGTTTTTAGTGTTTTGTAGGCTACAGTCAGCAGAGATCAGCACAGGAGGCTGGGAATTGTGTTATTTAGTGATTCGCTGTAATGACTCGGCTGATTCGGGAACGAAATGCTTTTTATTGCGCCTCATTTATCATTTTGACACCAACTTTCCTTCACACGCATTTGGAATCCTTATGAAGAACTGCGAGACAAGGCTGCTTGGGTTATTAAACACGTAATTAAGTATTCATTTGCTTACTAAAAATAAAGCTAATTAAAATCTTAACAAATAAATGGATAAATACACACATATGTCACTGAAGCAGGCTCGCAAACAGAGAATGAAAACGTATCGATGAGGAGCTTGCGATTCAATCGGAAGTCATGTACACAGCTTTAATGAATGACGGCTAATTGTGATCAGCGCCGAGCCTTTTACCCTCTCGTGCAGGTTTTTGAGAGTTGAGTGTGTTGTATTCGGTCAGCCAGCAATGTTCACCCACAAACCAGAAGCTTTAGGGAAGGAGCTGGAGGAGCGACAGTTTGTCTTTTCTCGTGTCTGTGTTTCTGAAAAATTTCTCTACAGCCCTGTGTCCTCCCCTGACCTCTTATCCTCATAACTCTAACCCCTAACCTGTAAACCCTAACCCCTAACCCCGAGGCCGTGGGCCGCATCCATGTTGCTGCTGTTACTAACGTCCTCATGGCTGTTTGTTTTTCCGCAGGTTTTATTGTCTTATTGTGTTGTTTTGTCCCTCTGTGTGGTTCGACTCACTGTGTTTTCTGTACTGTACCCACTAACTTGAGGATGTAGTGGGTAAACCCTAAACATCCATGTCCTCCATTTCTGTGACTGCAGATTGATTAACCGCTTATAACCGTTTTCTATGACATTGTTTCATTATAAGGTTTCCTTCAAACAGGGAAGGCAACCATTTAAACACGTAAGCTGATATGGGAACAGTGTTTGCACACGTTTACCCTCTACTACATCCCCAACTTTCTGAACATACATGCTTTTGTTTCGGAGTTTAGCTCCATGTAGAGATATTTCATAGAATTCTCATTAATTGAAGCCTCAAAAGTCCAATGAGGAGCAGCATTTCAGTGTCATTATACGCTTTAAAGCACAATTACACGTTACCAAGGATGAAACCCCATAAAACTTTAATGCGAAATGAAAACCAGCTGATGTGTCCATCATGTCTGAAGACAGCCATGTTACGCAATCAGAAACCTTTCGTCCCATTGCGGTGTGTTATGAGTTATTCGTCCACTTCCTCTTGCTTGGTGTGTTAAACGTCTGAGTCATTGCGTGTTGAGTCGTGTGTGTTGAGGCGAACGTTGTCCTGGATCTGTTTGCACGTGCTCCGTGTTGTCTGCGTGATGTCCAGGTTTAGCCTTGACCCCTGCATCATACATCATAAGACTGACATAAGCATGCCATAAGAAACGTTTATTACAGTCATATGACATTTGAGGCCATTGAGGACAGTGTATGTCCCTTTATGTTGTAATAGAAATTTTTTGTGAAAATGAAGTGATTTTCTCTCTTCAATTCTTAGATATGCTGCAACTTGTCCTGTTTTTCAACAAGCTGAAATAAATATATATACATAATTAACAAGCATGTCATAAACTGTCTCCGACAGAGAGTTTGACTGATCAGCTCCAAAATATAAACAAATTAGTCATTTAAAGCATTTCAGCGCCAGCTAGCCAGGAGCAAAGCCGCTAATAGACAGCTTCATACCTGACCAGCTGAGCTCTTATACTGGGTCTCGTCAGAGAGCAGTCCAGACGCCCAATAATTATGACACCCTCCATGACGTGGTTATGTCAGTCTTACAGTGTAGGGTGCAACAACCTTACACTGTAGCCTCATATGCTTAAAAGAAGAGTAATACTTGACTTACACAGGCACAAACACGCAGATGCTTAAGACTAGAAGGAATTACAAAGAAACTGCTTTGTAGGACTGTAAAGAGTGATGAGTTTGTTTCCCATTTATGCCTCGATTGGTGTTCAGCTGAATCTGTGCGAGACAGGGCAGGGGATTACTCTTGGACTCTAGCATTCGCCTCTGATTTGGTCGATTTTGCTGAATTCATATCTCTTCTTTGCCCTCTTTTGTTGTCCGTCTCTTTTTGTGTGCGTCCGTCCGTCCCTCTCGTTCTCGTTCTCCTGGCCATTTGCAGTGGTTCGTTGGAGAAATGCGAGGCGGGTGGGGGGACAGGGGCCGGCCCCAGTCGCAGTGACAGCTCCAGGAGTGTAGAGGCAGGAAGCAGCAAGGCCGGGAAGTGGCAAACCGTCAAGAGCCACATGCACTCCGGCATCTTGAGGCCAAGCAAGTGAGTGACAAACATAGGGGCAAGATACAGGCTGGGTTTAAACACACGTGATGACACGTCATTTTTCACAAGAAGCATGTTGAGCTCGGGCTCATATATATCAACTATATCATTCTCACCCAAATGTTTCCATAAACAAAAGCCCAAACCTCTACGTACCTGCTTCAAGGCAGAGATAGTGCTGCTACACTTTTAAGTGTAAAGTGGATCATCGGCATTGCAATGCAGGAGCTGATGTGGTTGTGGTGTTAATGCGATCTTGATTAAAAGGAGCGAATCGTTTTAACCCACATCATGTTAAAGGCCTGCCATTAAAGCGGCCCGCTCACCCGCCCCAGAATCCGCACCAAAGAACAAGTCACCGTTTGCTAAGCCATCAATATACCAAAAAGTTCGTATCAAAGAGATCACTAGCAGTGAATTTGCGGAGGTTTTGCTGTACAGAGAGCTAGCGGAGTCACGGTCACATGCTTCCTGAATCCTGAACAGGGTGAGCCGGCCCCTTTAACGGAAAATGTTAAACTCCCTCCAGCTCGTTTAGCTTTCTCGGTGAACCACAGTGGATTTGTGAAGCCTAGCAAGACACCTGAAATGTAGCAGAACGTGTTGCTCATTTTTCCTTTATTTGTTAATATTGTTGTCAGAATTCTTCTGACTCGTACCCCATTATTATATTCAAGCCTTCAGTCTTCCCTTCAGTCTTCCAGAGCTCCTGATTCTCTCTCCTTTCCCATTCCTCTTCACTCCCATGTCAGTGATTGGGTTCTATTTTTAGGAAGATACAGTGTGAGTTACTCTGACACAGCCAGTCTTTCGTTTCATTTCACCCGTTTGTTCTGGCTGGAAAGAAACCTGTGAATCCTGCAGCTTCTGCAACAGGTCTGATTCCATGGGAGAAAGTTGAGCTGGAGGAGTGAAGGAGATGTGAAGGAACAGCTTTGTACACTTTAAATCATTTAGTACAGGTGCTCATGCTCATGCTCATGCATGTGAGGAATTTACTGCATTTCCTCATGTCCCTGTATCTACAGAAAAAATTGATTTTTTTGTGAAAATTACAGTCCAAAATGTCTGAATCCATTACCAAGAACTGTTTAATTAATCAAAATAATTACGAAACAAATTCATTTTTCTTCAGACAGTCAAGAATCCATTATTGGAATGTTGAGAAAAGGATTAAATGTCATTTAAACACACGCACACACTCCACTATGTAAATCAGGGTGAATTTAACCATCAAGGCTGCTTTCAAAAGGATTTATTTTGGTATTTGTCAGAAAGCATGTTGATGTACATGTTGTGGTTTGTGAGTAGAGCTTGATAGTCGTGACCCCCCCACAATCGCCCCCCCGCCAGAATGAAAAAAAAATTGGAAGCAACAATGCAGCTAGCTTCCCAACAAAAATGTTCCTGCATGTCGCACTTAATAACAGAAAGAAAAACAGATCGAGCCATTTAGGACACCTCGTAACGTGCCTGCCGCTTTCTCTGGTAGGTTCATTTCCACATAGTTTCAATTTAGCATTTCATCCTGACTAGCTTGAAAGAGCGCTGCTGAAGCGAGCCTCCTGCACTTACGGTAAAGTACACGAGGTGGCCTTATAGACTTTTATCTCGGTCACGCCAGACACAGTATGCAAATGACATCATCAGTGGAACTCGGAGGTGGGAGGAGATAGTACATGATTGCTTTGGTGAAAGTGAATTCCAGACGTTGAGCTCTGGATGTGAGCTAATGGACACACGCTTCCTGTGAGCTGACATGTGCTTATGTCCATTTTTCTGATGTCTTGTCAAAAGATTTTAAAAGGATGATGGAATGTGTGTCAGCAAGCGTTTCTTATTTAAATGTAAGAGCAGCGGTGGTTTTCGGAGGAGCACCAAAATGTCCTGATGAAAGCAGCCTTACATTTCGTTATGCGTTTTGTATTATTTAATGATTTACTTCTTGATGAATGGAATAAGCAGTTCTTGCTAGTGCACTCAGGACCTATTGTACTTACTCACCAACCTAATCAAACTAACACACCACTGCAGACACTCGCTGCAGATTGTGTAGTCTTTCCTGACCCCTCACATTCACCAGCAGAAAAAAAGGAGAAGGCAGCCTTTTTACGGCTGTTGTGTGAAATTATGAGAGAAGGGCAGTCAGAGGGCAGAGCCTGAGTTATTGCTGACATTAATTCACTTTGTAAAAGACACTGATCGGGGCTGCTGCGCTGCCTGAACGCTGTGACAGAAATACAGTGTCGCTTAGCCACAGGGCGCTACCTTCTCCTTAGCATCATCGGAGCAGCTCGGGGAGAGTTTACACAAAAAGCAGTTTGGTTACAAGGCACACTGGATTATCACTGTCAATATGGGGAAAATAAACCAGTCCAAATTCATTTATTAATGCTCTATTTGTGCAAAGGTTTTTCATTTATGCTTTTCTGGGTCATCATACACAAAAAAAAATGATATAACCCAAATATTCATGTGACACAGAAAGTGCGTCTTTGGGTTTCGTATGTACAAACGTGGACATGTCTTTGGGTCATACTTCCTATGGAAGTAGGTTATTTTCGGACAGAACCATCATTGCTAAAGCTAATAGCTGGCTCTGAGGCTAGAAAGCCGTAACACTTTGAGTGCACTTGTGGAACTCCTCATGAGGGCTCGAAAACATGGCCCCCGCTCAGTGGTCATGCCGAGCCTCATCAGTGTGTCAGTTACTCGATGCTGCTGCTTAACTTTGTTCTCTGTCTCTTTTTCTTCATCAATCCATCATTGCCTGAAATGTCCCCCTCTCTCCCTTCTTTCACTTTAAATATAAATCTACATATTTCTTCTCTGACACTTTGTCCTTGTCCTCCTGATGGCTTCCCTCTTCCGTGTCTTTACCCATACCCCTATAAAATGTCACTTTTCTGCCCCCTTTACTCCATCCCTCCCTTGCGTTTCCTCTCTCGTTCATCCCGTCACCTTTCCCTGAGTTCCTCTCCTAATCCATGACTCCTTGGTCATTCCTTTCACTTTACACCCTCCGTCTCCTTCGTTCTCCTGCATGTCGCCTGCAGTTTTGGGGACACGTCCCCGCTGTCCACAGCGTCCACTCTGGAGCACATCGCACCCTCAGCGTGTCGTCCTCGGCCCCTTGTCAGACAGCAGAGCCTCCAGCAGCCCCTGACCCCCCGGCCCCCTCCGCCGCCCAACGACCCCCCTGCCACCTCACAGAGCCTGGGGCAGTTACACAGCAGCTCCGGGGGCGGCGGGGGGCAGCGGGGGGGTGCAAGGCCGGGGGCAAGGGGCAGCCCAGCCGCACCCGGGGCATCTCGCTGCAGAGCAGGCGCAGGGGCACGGTCCCGCTCCAACCCGGGCAGCTGGGATCACATGATGGGGCAAATACGCACAAGGGGCATGGACGTCAAATCCTTCCTGTGAGTACATGACCTGAACTCTTCTTTATAAACCACTTGAACACTATTTGACCTTTTCTCAACCTGATATTTACAAGTGAATAGTAGTAGAAGTGGAGCTAGTGCCGTATCCAACGATGAACTTGCAGGTTTTAACATCAAACTTCAGTTTTTCCTCAATAAATTTTTCCCATAAGTTCTAAAATAATCTCATCTGTTGTAGCTTTATGATGTGTGTACCAGAGAACAGTGTGTAAGGAAAATGTATAAGACTAAAACTAATGTTCTTGGATGACTGTTGGTTCAGAGGTTCAAACAGAATTGTCCCAGGCTACGATCCAATTGATTGTAATTTCATGCCTGGTTAAAGTCCTAACTAAAACATAGACCCACATTCAGTTCTATGACTGACAACCTAATAACTTACCAACTTCTGGCTTCAGTAGGGGAACACGTGGTGTCCAGTGAGAAGCTTGCTGAAGTGTCCATTTTCAACTCTTGATTGATGAGATAAAAAATTTCCTCAAATATGTCTAATATAGCTCCATTCAGGTTTTCTTTGATGCCTCAAGTACCTTTTGCAGAGAATCAGCCCCATACCACGATACTCCCACCACCGTGCTTCACTGCGGGCTTGGTGTTATCACACTCACAAACCATCGTCCTCCAAACCAGAGTTCTATTTTTGTGTTTCATGTCCGGTGTGAGGTATCAGATTTGTTCAAGAAAATGTCACAGTTGCACAGCACAGCTTGCTATGAGAAGCTTTGTTTCATAAGCAGGGTTGCCAGGTTCCACGTACAATGTACCTTTTTTTCAGCATCTTTTTTTATTGTCTCATCTTGTGGGGTTCCAGTCCTGAAACTGGCAAGCTTTCCAAAAACAAAACAAACAAAACAGAATACTAATTCTACTGGTCTATCAGCATTCCCATTCATTTACAACGCATTACCCGTTCAGTCTAAGCGATGTATTCAACGTATTTCATTACACCCATTACTCGCAGCAGTCATATGGATGCACTATGATATGACTGTAACATTCTTTTGTTTTGTCTTGATTGTGTGGTACATTTCTGTTTACACCACCGTGCTGTAAATGAGATCCCGGTCTCATTAGACTGGTCACTGGATTAATAAAAGCATTTATTATTATTGCGCACACAGCATGTGCACATCCACGCCATCTGTAACGTCCTCTGCCTGTCACTGTCATTAGCTTCCTGGTTCCTCTGTAGTCTATGAATATGCATTTCACTGTGTGTATGTTATGACTGGCATGCATTACACGGACGTCCCCTGGACCTACGCGCTTCCACCCAGTGTATCTGCACAGTGTTACCTCTTTACAGAACGTCATAGTTCATTTGTTTATCAAGGACTACATTATCTGGATTATACTGTATAAGGTCTTTGCCCTCGAGCACCGTGTGCATTTGTCTCTCCCAGTTTGTCCTTCTCTTTTGGTTTACCCTCACTCCTGTCCAGTAGCGTATCCCAGTTTCAACAAATCAGGCACACATGAATGATATTTGAATTTCACTTAATTTTCAGTCAGCCACAGGTGGTGTGTTTCTCTATGCTGAGTTGATCTGTCTCACAATCTGGCTTAGCACTAATTTGATCTAACACGCCACCATTTAATTCCAGATCTGTGACGCATCTGTGGCCTCGCAGACAGAAATGAAAATTATTTTTGGAGAAACGATTCAGTTTGATCAATATCAATCAATATGAAACATATTAACAAGTGGAGGAAAGAAATCCTGGAATAAACAATAGAGATGATAAATATACAAATATGTAAATAAATGTAAATCTAATTATATAAATGAGTCTTTATATATTTATTTAAAATATATAAATTTTAATTCCATCTGTTTTATTCAAATGATTGGCATGTGGTTAAAGTATTGGGGCGTGGCTAAACGATTGGGGCGTGGTTAAATGATTGGGGCGTGGTTATCTCACTTATTCAGATCAACATACTGATTGTCTCATTTATTTATTTCAGGGTTTATTTATAACAATATTGATTTATAACCATCAGAATATACAGTAAATGTTATTTAAACTCAGTTATTAGAGAACAGCGGGCTTTTAAGGCAATATTAAAGTCCATTGACTTATCCATGAGTAAGTACTGCTCATGTTGTTGAACGTTTTTAGGTTAAATTCTTTAGGCTACAGAGTAAACAGAGATGATTAAACATACCCGTGTTACCCTAGTGTGTTAGCCCGTGCCTTCCTGGAGAGACATTATAATATTTCCTGAACCTTTCGAGCTGAGGCCTGGGGTCTTGTGTCTTGTGGCCATCCTGGTTGTTTTCTTGCAGATAACCTCAAGTGAGCTTCAAACAGCAGTACAGGATTATTACAGTCAGGCAGAAAGCAGAGTTTATGTAAACAAGCGTGCTTCCTAACCCTTCCTTGACCTTCCTGGTTTATGGCTGGATAGCAGAGGGCATACTTTAGGACTTCTGTGGATGGCAAGGCTCCCACAGGGTTCTATTTCATGCCTCTTAACTTCCAGGTGTAAAACACACAAATGCCTCCTTGTATGTACGTGCACTCATTCCGCGAGCCTTCTAATGCAGTTACGTAGTGATGTATGACGTATCGCTTCCAATAAACGCTGCAGCCATCTCACCCTTTCCTCTTCACCTGCGTGCATGCCGGACCACACGCTCATGATGTGGAGCTGCTGACTTACAGCTTGTGACAACTTTTGTTTCATCCGTCTAGTCATTTGTTTTTCACTGCTTCCAGACTGACCAGTTGAAGAACCCTCCCCTGTGACGACCGTGACGTTAAGCTGCTCAGCTGGCAGATTTGAACCTTGGCTCCGAGTCAGACAGGGCCCAAGCACCTTCGACCTGAGCCTAAATCGCTTGCTAGTCACGAATCCACCCCTTAAGGTTCAGTCTTCTCACGAGTGTATGCATTACGCTGAATGACTCTGTCTCTGAAATTTTAGCGGTACACACTATGTGCCAAGGTCATGTGTGTGTGTGTGTGTGTGTGTGTGCGTGCATGCTAGTGTCTTTAGTATCAGAACATGCAGCTGCTATCAGATCAACTGCACGCAGCGGTGATCTCCTGTTTTCGGCATCATTACCCTCCGTCAGCTGACTGCCATGGACCAGAGGAACAGCAGGCAGGAGAGAGGAGAGGAAGAAAATCAGCCCATGGCACGGCGATGTAGTGTACATACACCGTGATGTGCTGTGCAGCACTAATGTAGGCCAGTGTGACTTCCATTTTAGTCTGTTCGTAGTACAAACTCAGTGGAAGTAAGTGTCCCCTGCAGCCTCACAACTCCGAGTTTTTTTATTATATTAATATTAATTCCTAAAATGCATTATTTTGTTTGAAAATTTAGTCTGTAATACACTCCCGTGTAGTGCCGCGGCGGTTCGGTGGTTAGCACGGTTGCTCCACAGCAAGAAGGTCCTGGGTTTGTTCCCTGAGTCTGGGGTTTGCATGTTCTCCTTGTGCCTACTTGAGTTGCTTCCTGGCACTCCGGTTTCCTCCCACAGTCCAGTTAGGTTACCTGGCTGCTCTAAATTGCCCAGAGGTGTGAGTGTGAATGGTGGAGTGCAAAACTGGAGACCTTGCTTTGGTTGAGGAAGGTTAATCCTCCCAGAGATTCAACAAACTCAGTGCACTGACGTTACTCCAGTGTAGCAGTGCAAGCCGAGACTCCGCAGTGACCTTAGCATGCGCTGAATCAGTAGCGGTTTTAACAGTTCAACAAACAATCGCGATTACAGACATCTGATCAGCAGCTCTAGCAGTTAGTGAATAAAAATAATGATAGTGCTGTTCTGTTATGCCGTTACTACACTGATTGTTAGCCTGTATTTCTAGCATTAGGTTAGCATTTTGTTAGCAGTTAGCCATTAGTGTATAGTGTCATTAGCTGTGAAACTGCTACGGTACTTAGAAGGATTGCGTTTGGAGCAAATGAGTGAAATAATAATAACGCTAAGGAACAGCTGATGCTCGGTTCGTTTTCTTTTGGAGTGACTTGAGGTGTCGTGTTCGTCAGAATGATGTGGAGCTCGGAGAGATGATACATAGCCGCCAGGAAATGGAGTGCAAAACCCTGAAGGAATGTTTCCTGATTGAGAACAGGACTGTAAAACGGCCCAGAGAGAACCTTAGCAGCTCTCATGACTTGCTCATTTGACACTTGCGGTAATGGTAAAGGTAATGACGAACCTAAAATAGTGTTCTCTATTCTTTTTTTCTTTTTTTTTCATATTTTGCATCTATATTTTAAGACAATCACATCAGTAGCCTTGGACTGTTGTTTAGTGTAAATTAAACGAAACGTTACACAGTGTGGATCGTTATATCTATTCACTTCACAACATGTAGATGGCTACACAATGAGACAGACCTGATTAAAGCTCCTTACACACCGGATACCACACAGAACTGCACACAGAGTGCGCACATTCGACTCTTTTAAACTATCCTCATTTTAGGATGCATGTAGTGGAGCTGCTTCTGTCCTTCTCAGCAGAAAATAATGCTTTTGCTCAGTCCAGTACTCTTTTATTGTCAGTTTTATGTGTCAAAAAACATTTCCTAAGCAACAAGTTAACCTACATATTGTTCCCATTAGCACAAGTGTAGTTCAACACCCAAGATATGGCGTTCAAAGTTTATTTTGGCTCTGAAAAAATGTTTTTACTTATTCCTTTAGCATGTGTGAGGTAGCTCTTGTACAAAAGTAAAGAAGTGGACCCTGCACACCATCATGGAATTGCTTTGGATTAAATATAACTTTAAAGGATGTGGATATACAGATTGTTTTGTGATTACACTGCCATCCAAACCGCTTCTAATGTACGATTCTTCACCCTGTTTGCCAGACACATTTCCCCCGAATGTTCAAACTCCTACATTTCTGCCTCCCACGCCTCCTACCCACAGCTGATTCCTGTTCAGTGTGACGCCAAACTGTGTGCTGGAGAAGTGATTCCTGCTGTTTTTAGCTCCATTCCCTTCTATTTTTATAGACACCATTTTTGTCCTCGTGTCAGAATCCACATAGACAAGTTTGTTTTGAAAAAACAAGCATCTGATGATCCCGGCACGCGGTGTATACGCATCGCAGGACATCTTGGCTGATTGACAGCTTTGCAAATTGCCTCGGAACGCTTATCTGGAGAGCAGAATCGTGGAATCGGCTTCTGCGAGAAGGAGCCTCGCGATGCTGTCCAAACCCGTCCAAAATAAATAAATAAATAAATCTTTTTAAAGGATGGCCCTACGCATATTTTCTGGAACACAGAAATAGGTATAATTAGAAATCCTTGCGGTGGTTAAGGAATGCTGCGTGTGAATTATTATATAATCGATTAGTGAAAACGAGTGAAAAAGACATAAAAACAGCAGGACAGAGAAGCAGCAGGGAGACGTGGACGGGTCCGAGGAAAGAGTGAGTCATTACACCGCTTGAGGGACATCAGGAGCTTTGGGAATGTGCCTGTATGTGTGTGTGTGTGGGTGTGTGTGTGTATATGTGTGTGTGTGTGTGTGTGTGTATATGTGTGTGTGTGTGTGTGTGTGTGTGTGTGTGTGTGTGTGTGTGTGTGTGT
>JAQQZX010000007.1:113125-130347 GCA_030068355.1 Notoglanidium maculatum | reverse complement strand
CTCTCTCCCTCTCTCTCTCCCTCTCCCTCTCTCCCTCTCTCCCTCTCTCTCCCTCTCTCTTTCCCCCTTTCTCCGGTGTTCCCTACAAACTGGATTGTGTGACGGTTCATGAGCAGATGCAGCAGAGCTGAGATGGACAGCTTAAGTCACTGTCAGAAATGTTTTTGCCCATCTCTTTCATATGTATTATCTCTGTCTCACACACACACACACACACACACACACACACACACACACACACACACACACAGACAATATCCAGGGTGGGAATGCTTGGTATCTTCATCCTTATGATATGGAAATAAACGCAGGCCGAGCGTGACAGCAGCAGGTTTAGCAAGCTGTGCCCTGCATATAAACCTCATAAATCTGTCTCTAACACTCAGGCTAACGTGCGCTAAGCTGTACTCCTCAGAAACCACATATGGGAATACCAGGTTAACACTGTGCGGAAGATGCTAGCATGGCCTATTCATCATTTTTCATCATTTGCCTTCATCCAGGAAGCAATCACTACACACCAATGTTTAACACTAAAACCGTGTAATTTACTAGGATGTTGCTATTTTCTGCTCGGATCTTTGTTTGTTTTAATATGACATGCAAACATAGAAGATCAGAAATATACATCTGTGTGATATATGATTCATATTCATGTGTAAATGTACAAAATTACAATAGTACCTGCCAGACGGCAAAAACTGTGTCTCTTGGTGCATAAAATACAGCGTACACTACATTATTTTATTATAATATGGAGTCACCTCACAGTAAGAAAGTTTTGGCTTCTGGATGGATGGATCAAGAATAAAGTGCCACATAAAGAGTGTAAAATATAACTACAAATAAACCAATTTTTAGATTTGCAGCCCTTTTATTGTGGCTGAAGCTAAAAAAAAAGCACAAAAGACAGCAGTTGCATAATCCCACAGCCTTTAAGACTCTCCTCTTCTCTCTGTGTGTGTGTGTGTGTTTGTGTGTGTGTGTGTGTGTTTGTGTGTGTTTGTGTGTGTGTGTGTTTGTGTGTGTGTGTGTGTGTGTGTGTGTTTGTGTGTGTGTGTGTGTGTGTGTGTGTTGCTGCTCATCTATATGGCAGTGGAAGGTAATTGAATAGAAATGAAAATGAGGTGTGCAGTGGCAGGTGTCCAGCTAACTAACACTGACGCGTGATCAGAGGTGAAACACAGCTGCGTCGGCGGCACGTCGCCCCGAGCTGCTTTATTTTTAAACCATTTCTCACAAAAATACCATAAGTGCTGCAGCTCAGCCAGCAGACAAATGTGACTGCAGACAGATTTCAGCTAAACTCAGATCTTTCAGCATTAGTTTAGGAGCTACTATTTTATTACCATTTTTTTTTTTAAATTTTTTTTTTTTTTTACAGTTTTCTGTTGTTTTTTTGTTATTTGTTGTATTAGCTTACATTCATTATTTAGATTTGTCTGCCTGGGAGTCACTCCAAATGTACTGCAAGCATGAAGACGTTTACTTGACCTTGCTGTGACATTTCAAAATTGAATCGGAGCACCCGCTCCTCCTTCTTGGCGCTAATGAGAATCGTAAAAATTCAGGAAAAACAGAAGAAAAAAACGTTTATATTTGACGCTGCTGCGACTTACGGTGACTATTCCCGGTGTATAATACCTACAAACATTCCACCTCTCGTTGTTGAGAAATCGCTCAACAAAGGGAATCTCGATCAGACGGACAACCTGACGTCTTTAAAAATAATGTGGGTAGGGGCAAAATCGAATAAATTGCCCCGGCTCATCTACATGAACCTTAACCCTGAGAACGAACGAACCATGTCAATAGAAAAAACAGACTTTTGACTCCCTGTTTTTGTAACACTTCTAACAATAGCATGCTTCTCCATGCTAGAATGCTAGCATGTTAGCATGTGAAAAACAGCAGTGGCAGTAAACAACAAGCAGGAACTCGGAGGCAGGAACTCGGAGGCAGGAACTATTCTCCCAAGCTCTGATGTACGGGAGGACTTTGAGTTACACGGGTGCTAATACCGCAGAGCGTTGTGCAGGTGACGTTGGCTTTGTGTAGAGCGAGGTGTCTCTGCTGCATCCAGGCGGCGACTTTTCTGACGGGATCTGGAACGTTTAGTTTAGTAGAACATTTGCAGTGCTTTTTGCTGTGTATTGCACTGACACACCGCTGTGCTGCATTGAACAGAGTTTGGAATTTGGTGAACGTTGACAGGAAAAGTCAGGCACGACTGCCTCTTCATTGTTTAACTGATCCACGCAGCTAATCCCCGACTGCCACTGAAGTGATAGAGTTTATAGAATCTCATTTATGCTGAGCAGGAAACGCCACACATGCTATTTGCGCCGCGCTTCATAATCTGTTAAAAAAGTCTCTTCGTTCTCCTGTTGCTGAGCTCTACTACGTCCTGCTCTCAAAGGTATTCGGAAGCAGACGCTTCAGCTGAGTTACGCCAGACTCACTGTGTGTAGGATTAAGCAGTGCTTATCTGCTTTCTCAGTTCTCCCTCCTACAATCGCTTCTTCTTCCTTCCTCGTTTGTTTCCACCCTCTTCCCTTAACTGTAGTCTGATATTAACGTGCAGATGTCAGAAAGGCATGTCGTCATGTCAAAGATAGCAGAGTAAATGATTAACGATTTGCTTGGCAGCTTCATGTCTTTATATAAAGCATCTTCTATTGTGCGTGTGCACTTTAACACAGCGTGTAGGTCTGAAACTGGGTCAAACCGGCCTGTTGGATGGCATTGGGCTGGATGTGTGGTCTCCAGTTATGTCTCCAGAGATGCAGGAAAAGCTTGAGGAGCTCTGTAAAATGCACGAGTGCCTTCCTAATGCATGATGTAACAAACGGAGCGACAGCTCACACCTCGTGCTCCTGTACAGAAAGGAGCGAAGTTTTCAAATTGCATTTCAGGTTGAGATGTTTCATCTTGAGCTTATATTTTATATGATATAAGCTCCTTTACTCACGTGCTACAGAGACGCCTCATCCTGGTCTGCCTTGTAAACCTTCCGGCAAAAAAGACGAGCGGTTCTGTGGAAAGGGTTTTGAAGTTGTGTACCTTCGACAGATATTCATTTTGCAGTATAGAGAGAACGTGTAAATCCCTGTGTGTTGTGCAGCCGCAGCTGGGAAATTATTATTCGGTACATGTTCTGGCTTTAATCAATCTAAACCTTTTTTTTAACTAATTTATACTACTCGTCTACAAAAACACATTTTGTACAGATACCTGGTCCTGATCTCACAAGTGGGTCACTTTAGGCTGTTAATCTCTGAAAAGCAAGAGAAAGCTTTTCTTCTTGGATATCATTGCATAACCGCACTTCGTCTTGAAGGAACATTACGACAGCAGCATCCTGACTTTCACTCCCACGCTGGGCAAAAAAACTGAGCATCAAAACAAAAAGGATGAAGTTTGAACATGAAGCATAAATGTCATTGAAATATCCTCATTTCATGCACAGCAGGAATGTTTACATTCAGAAGAGCAAATCCGCCCTTTATTACTTTGGCTCTTTCTTGCATATGTAAAGCCTGTCGCTGGCTCTTTCATAATTAATACCTCAGAAGCGTACTCATCAGCAACCGACTCGAGGCACTGCGTATCCAACTCGAACAAACACTGCATATTTTGCGGTCGTTTATGTTCATTCTGTTGTCTCAAACCAAATATGCTAACGTGGCTAATAGTGAATGAATGTAAATCTCATTAGCATGATCTCATTCGGAGAATACTAAACTGCTGGAGACGTGCAGCTACTGGCTTCCGCATGTTTTATCGGCATTTTGCTCAAGCAGCTCTCTGACAGAGTAAAGTAAGAGTATCTCTCCTGAGTGTAAGCAGGAATAATAACAGCAGAGCATTTGGCTGCACTAGAATAGGTTTCTCACATTAATTAAAAAGAAAATCCTCTTTATGGCTGGTCTAGAGTTCTAGCACTCTAGCAAGAAACCCTGTTTGTGTTGTGTTTAATGATTCTGCCGGTACTTTCAGGTTGCTGTTGTGCGTTACTCCTGTGAGAAGTTGTAGAAATGCTCCCGAGACTAAAAACCCTGGAAGCGAGACGAACTACACTTGCTCCAGGCAAATCGAATCGACTCATAAGCGACTTATCACTTTCCTGTTGTCCTTAAAAACCAGTCTCCCTGCACAGAGCTGCGTGCGGCAGGTATATGATTAGTGCTGAGTGTGATGGAAGCTCTTTATAATCGGTTTAGCAGCACTTACACTTTCTGTAAGTTTGTACATACACATGATCGGCATCGTCACGCACGAGAAGAACGTGAAGACGTGTGTGTGTACGGGTTACGGACGGTTGATAAATGACACCCCTGGGGAGAGTGTACACCCGAGGAAGCGAGAGAGCCGCACAGGCTGAAGGAATAAAGCGCTGCCGCATCGCTGTAATGTAGGAAAGCATTAACCGGAGTAAAATCAGACGTGAGGCTGATGGAAAAGAGGCTGATGGAAGAGCAGCGTGTAATCGTGCATGATGAATAAACCATCATGTTAAGTGAATGCACTTTTAGGGAGCTAAATGGAAGTTGCTTAATTAGTATGTAAATAAATTTAAAACTAACTATAACTGTTGAAAATAAAATAATTCCGTTAGTCTGTGATGGGAAAGTTTTTATCGGTTCCTTTACAGCCCAATAATTTACACTGTTCAAAAATACTACAAGGCAAAAAAGCAGGATGGACAAAATCAATTAAAGAGGCAATTAAAAGCATTCCAGATATTGTTTTGATTGCAATATAATCTATTCTTCTGTGTGATATTACGCAGATCAGTACTGCATCATCATCATCATCATCATCATCGTCAGTTTGACCACCCATGGAGCTGAAGGTAGTTTTACAGCAGCCATTATTTTTAAGAATTAGTCTGGAAAAAGGGAGAGAGGTACTCTTCTGTAGTTTGACATGGCTGCGCTGGTCACACTGACCACAGAGGCACAGAGTATCATCATCATCATCGTCATCTCCAGAGGAAAATAGCAGTCTAATGCAATTTTTGATGGAAAACTGAATAGAATTGGATGCGTGTGTGTGTGTGTGTGTGTGTGTGTGTGTGTGTGTGTGTGTGAAATTACCCGTACTATTTTGCCACCTGGTAAAGGCTGGATCACAGGAATTGAGTGTGTGTCGCTCGTCACTCAAGCCGTGTTTCCATTAAACTGCTTAATGTGCACTTTAAAATTGTGCACTAAAAAAAGAGTAATGGAAACATGAATTTTGAACAAACTCTTATATTGCAAAAACGCTTTTACGCTCGCATGAGGTGGTTTTTCAGACGATCCGATAAAGCAGTATTTTGCTAAATTGAAATGGAAACATGTCTTTCGCAGTTAAGTCACATTACATGAAGAGCATGATGGAAACTCAACCTTCAGGAAAAAAGAGAAGAGAAACTATTGCAAGAGGAGAGAACCCAGCTTTAATCCCGCAACATGACTCAGTGGAAACACAGACCATTCATGATTATGTTTTGTCGAAAATGTTGCTTTGTTGCTTTTATTTCGTGCAACGGAAACGCGGCATCACACGGCACTTTTAATTGCTGTTCTTTGTCTCGGGCTCCTGACTGAATTCCAGCCTTCATTTTGTGAACAAACGCACGAGTGGGCCGATCATTTTGGTCCTGTCCAGATTTTTATGCGTAGCCGCACTTATGTTTTTACACAGAATTGAACACTTTCAGCAGTCTGGCAACGATGCGTTCTTTGAAAGACATTAAGTTTGCTAAGGAAGGGAAAATAAAGTCCAACTGCTGTTACAGCTACGGCTACAAAGCCTCGCTGTGTGCAGATCCGTAAAACACTCTGATTTGTATGAAATCGCACAGAAGAGATCTTAATGTACTGAACTGAATGCACTGCTGAACACTTGCTTCTGAAGGTGTTAATTAAACATTCCAGACCAGCAGTTAGTTCTGGTTAAAACCCTGTGATAAGGTGATGCTTTCTTTAAGGAGATATTTATTCAGCGTGTACGGAAGGAGTCTCCAGTATCAGCTCTTTGCGCCACACAGGCGTCTCCAGGACAGAGGTGCTTTCAGGTGTCTCTGCAACATGACAAACTGAAAGGAAGAGAGCTTGCTGAGGAAACCTCGGGGCTAACTTGCGATGCTGTATGGGGTTTTCGAGCTAAGAAAGGATGCTGAAGCTGTGAGTGCACTGGCACTGGAAAATTTCAGTTGTGTTGTTGGTTGTTGTTGCTTATAAGACATGGTTACATAACGTATGTGAATACCAGAGGGTCAGCGCCATCCAGTGTAATGGAATGCACCTTGTGCCCTGAGTACTAGTCAGCTTATATAGCTTTCATCATCAACACACACACACACACACACACACATTCACTCACATTTATTTAGATCTTGATTCTTTGGTGCCTGTGCGATCCAATAATAGTGTTAAAATATGCGCGTGTGTGTGTGAGACAATGAGGGCAAAGAAATTCTGTATGAGAAGTAATAGTTCACACACACACATGCACACTTTTAGATTATGCAGATGTAAATAACAGCATGAAAGTGTGTGTGTGTGTGTGTGTGTATGAGTGTGTGTGCATGCGGGTGTATGCTTGCATTCTATCTAATTGTTGCCTTGCCAACAACCTGGGTTTCTCGGAGGAATAACACACTTGCGCGCGCACACACACACACACACACACACACACACACACACACACACACTGCAGACGTTTGTCGACCCCCTCTGCCAGCTCTGTGTTACAACAGAATGAAGTTGGATTGCAGATTTACAGCTTTTTAAAACGTCTCAAAAATCTCAATATACTGTTGAACAAAACTTTCCCCCATTGTTCCAGGTAGTGCAGAGAGAACAGAACACACTGACGTGTGAAAATACTACTGTTTTTTTTTTTTTTAACTCCAAAGATCATCTAAAATTTATGTAAAATACTTTACAAATCTACAGCTGACACGGATGAACAATATCAACATTATCAACTCTATATAAACAAAAGGAACGTTAGCTGGCTTGCTGACTTAGCCAAAAGCTTTAAGCTTGCTAGGTTTGTGAGCGTAGCGTGTTAGCTAGCTCCTGCTCATTCATACATGCTGCTAGCTCTTTAGCACACACTATTGTGAGTGTTCGCTATAGACTAGATCCTGAACGTTGACCTGATATCATGAGTTTGATTTAGAGCTTTTATACTGCTAGCTGGTCCAGCTCACTCAGCTAGCTAAAGGCTTACCTCTACACGTTTCAAACTAAATTCTCCACAGCTTTTGGCTCATATTCAGCATGTACAGCTCGTCATCCTGCTGTTTACGTTGGAGCATTTGAAACTGAAGGTAGCCGAAAAATTGGGTCAGGGATCCTCGTCTGCCTGCACTGTCTCAGACGTTGCTGCTGCTGCTACATGCAGTTCATTACTTTACACCCCCTGCATTTTTCTGATAATATACAGAAATGTTTATTATGTATGGACTTAATGTTCTGTCAAAGGTCATTATTTATAAGACCATAGAACTCACGCTTATGGAAATGGGCACAGTCGAGTCTGATCTGGATCCGAGAACAGCACTGCAGCTTGTACACACCGACTGTTTGCATTTGCCTGCAGATCTTCCGGTAACAAAGCCAGCAGCAGTCCTAAAGGCCAGACCCCAGATGAGGGCAACCGCCGCACAGACGCTAACTCCTCCGTCTCAGACCTCGCCAACTCCGTCACCAGCGACATGCTCATGGTAAGACGATAACGTGTCTGAGTGTTCTGTGGACCGTCAACTCCATCCATCCTTACCCAGCATGTAGGGTTTTGAGTTGGATGTAACGATTAACTGCATGAAGTGCTAAGTAAGGGGTGTAAGTGGTGCTCTCTCCCACTCCAATCACTTACATGTGTGTCGAAAAGAGCGGTTTTCCAGGGGGAGCCTGGTAATTAAAATAGGAACACATCACCATGGGGGCAGTCAGGAAACATCTTCACCAGGTCTTCCTGGCATTATGTGGGTGGCATGGTGTCCTTTCTTCCTTTTTTTTTAATCACCATGCCTAATGACGGTGTTTCCACTTACAGCAGCGAACTTTCCCCAGCCTCGGCTTTTAACCAGTCGCTCTTTCTTTCTTTATTAATTTGTTGCCTGGAAGAAAGATAGAAGTGACTCCTGCTGTTCCAGTGTCAGGGAATCCCTTAGGACTGCATCAGAAGCTTTCACAATGTTCTGGAGCATTCTTCACTTCCTGTTGCTCTGGCCATGAATCCTAATTCTGACATTGCTTTCACTCTGGCCATACATTAAAAGCCAGTTTGATATGACAGCTGCTTTAACACATTACCTAGCTGCTTTTAGACAGGAAAAGATTATTAGAGATCAAACTGACACAATCGGAAAGGTTATGTTAAAGTGGTTCTCTCTGATGGGTTGCAATTTCTGAGCTAAAATAATTGCTAGAAAAAAGCCCCACCCCATCAAGTCTAGACCACACCCACTTAAAAACCCACTGATTAGTCTCAGGATTTCTGGTATTTCATCACCTCGGCTATGCATAGTCTCGCATATGTATTGTACCATGTTGCACTTGCCCTTGTTTTAGTTTGTTCCATGACTGATTAGTGTTTTACTTCATGTCTTTATTTTCCTGACAGTCTTCTGTACATTTTACAGATTGATATAATGTCTAATTTGTGCATATTTCTACTTAAAAGCATAAATCTGCTATTATTTACCTATTTACTTTTTGCTGAACCTACAAATTTTGCCCTTAATTTAATACATTGCTCTAAGAATAATATGTTTTGTTTGTGCACATAAATAAGGGATGAATTTGACATTTAACAGTCGCATATTGGACTCATTTCCTCAGCTTGTTTCTCTAAGCTATGAGTAAGACCTGAGAAAAACGGCTGACCATAACATAATGTCTGCCTGGCAGTTGTCTCCAGGCTCCGAAGAGGAAGAACACGAGGGTCCGGTGTGTGAAAAGCTCGGGCGAATACAGTTCAGCCTGGGCTACAGCTTCCAGGACTCCACACTTACCGTAAAGATCCTTAAAGGCCAGGATCTACCGGCAAAAGATTTCTCCGGAACCTCAGACCCGTTTGTTAAAATCTATCTGCTCCCAGACAAGAAGCACAAACTGGAGACCAAGGTGAAGAGAAAGAACCTGAACCCTCACTGGAATGAAACGTTCCTGTTTGAAGGTAAAGAATCTCTCTCTATCTTTCCCTCTCTCCTCTCTTCAACTGGAATTAAATTCATTACAGCCTAGCCTTACTGGATAGCACTACCATGCTGGTACTAACTCAGTCTTTCTCAAGCTATAATATTCTTGTATGTTTTTTCCAAATGACGCAGTGTTACTCCCTTTACCTGATATTTATTTTTCAGTTTCCCAGATAAAGGGGTTCAGCCAATGAAATTGGTTCAGAAATAAAGTCCTTGGAATCATATGGGTTCCCTCTGACTTCCGTCAAAACTGGATTAATATGCAACAGTGCTACAGCTATCCATGGCCAGGAGTCCAAGAGAGCAAAAATTGGCTGTGCTTTCAGGGGGGAGGGGCATAGTCTGTCTCCTCTGTCAATCAGAGCGATACTAGCCAGTGCGTCCGTGAGCTCATACATGGGAAAGAGAGCAGATGGTGCTTTCCTGTGATGCATGGAGGAAAAAAAAAGATGTGTTGTTGACTCAGAGAAAGGACATTCCAACCCTTATATGATAGTGGGTGGGAATTATCACCAAATTGGGAGAAACAATGGGGGAAAGAATGAGTTAATGCTATATTGTTAGTGATTGCATGCTATTGTACCATATATACAGATGGGTGACATATTAAGTAAAAAAGAAAAAACATCTCTCTTGGCTGGCATGGTTTGGGGCCAATTGTCTCTGCAAAAGAAAAGGTCACTTCACTTCAGTACAAACGTATTTTGACTGGCCATTTCTCTCTTGATGGGAGTGTTGACAATGACCCCATCCAATATTTTCTACAACGTAACCAACCCTATGCATACTTTTCAGCAATTTTAGATTAGGCGTTCTATTCCAGTTTTCGCTGCCGACACCAACAAAGAAAATGCTTCAATAAATTTGTCAGAAATTTCCAAACTGTGTGAGATATGCTAGCTGATATCTTAGTGCTGACATGCTAACTGAGCTAAGCACATAGTGTAGAAGGTTTCACTCCGAAACTGTAACATAGCGCAGAGATTCCGTTACAGACATATCTGTTTCCAGCCTCGTATGTATATATCTTCCAGGTTTCCCGTATGAGAAGGTGGTCCAGCGCACTCTGTACCTGCAGGTGCTGGATTATGACCGATTCAGCAGGAACGACCCCATAGGCGAGGTGTCGATTCCCCTCAACAAGATCGATCTCGCTCACATAGAGACATACTGGAAAGAGCTGAAACCGTGCAGCGATGGGAGTGTGAGTCACATCCAGCATTTCTGTGTGTGAATGTTGGTGAGCGCAATTCTATTTCTACATTTGAAGGGAAGAAAATTGGACAGAATTGGATTGACAGAGCTCGAGGGGAATTAAAGATAATTGCGTAATTGTGTTTTGGCTCACAGGACTATGTGGTGCGCTAGGTTCCTCGTGTAATAGGCTTCAAGCTATGCACTGTCACCAATCTGAGCCCGCAAAGCATACAAGCAAGCCATTAGCCTGTCCACTTACACACTTCGCAGGTTATATTGACCCACAGCCCACATCGTAGGCCTCATTCAGGGCTGTGAAGATCTGAGGGTAGCATTAACACGTGTCTTCCTCCTCTACCACTGCGGCGCAAAACATACCGACCCTGAGGCACTGAGGTTAGTCATACTTTCCATTTTGCTTCAAAACATTTTATCTAAGGTAGCGGAGACTGTAAATGATACCCTCTCCTGTTACAGCAGTGAAGGATGAAAATAGCACCATTCAGATCAAGACATGGCTGGTATCCGAATGTTCTTTCCTTTGCACTTTAGCTGTGAACACTCAAGTAAACAAGTGGCTCGCAGTTCAGGACGGCACAACAAGGTTATTCCAATATTCGACACATATCTATGGATCCCCTTCAGTCCCTCATTCAGGAATCCTTTTTAACGTGCAGTGGCTTGCTAGCTTTCCAGCGTAGAAAAGAACACAATTCTTTTTCTTAACAGGGTTATATCAAGCTTTTCCATGACTAAATGTAGCTAATGTAATGTTGGATGGCTCGGCAGGTAGCATTGCCCGCTTCACAGCCCAGGTTCCATGTTCTCCTCGTGTCCATGTGGGTTTCCCCGTTCTCCAGTTTCTTCCCTCCTCCCAAATACATACCGGTATGTGGATTGGCTACTCTAAATTGTTCCTGCGTGTGGATGGTGCCATGCAATGTACTAGTGTACCATCCCGGGTGTATTCTCACCTCGCTCTGCCTCCCAGATCCTTCCTGAAGATGAATGAACTCTATAATGCTGTGTTGATAATGCACTGATATCATTACATATGCTGACTAAATTAACTCATGGTTAGTACCCCACTCTTCAGTATGACAGATTGCAAAGGCAAAGTGAAGGAATTATGAGCTAAAGGAATTCCTCAGCTGGAGCTCCACTTCTGTCTGCTGTAGTTTTTTTCCTCATTCAGAATTGTCTGTGATACTCAATACGCTTTGACTGGCAGAGCTTATGGCTGAACCACAAATCTTCACTCAAAATCCTGCCTCCTTCTGAGCCTGGCAGCTAGTAAAGTGTGTGTGTGTGTGTGTGTGTGTGTTTGTAGGGGAGTCGAGGTGACCTGTTGGTGTCATTGTGTTACAATCCCACGGCTAACACCATCACTGTGAACATCATAAAGGCACGCAATCTAAAAGCCATGGACATTGGTGGCACCTCAGGTAGGCCTGTAGACCTTACAGCGACTCAGTGTCAGCGTCAGTGACAGTCTCAAGCTCAATAAAATTTAGCGGTGTATAAAGGTCCCTTATGTGATTGCAAGGAGCATGAAATCCAGCTTTAGAAGCAAAATGATTTGGCAGTAGGCCAGTGCCAGGATGAAGTTCAGTTGTGTAGCTTACTTGCTTTTTATTACATTAGTTTCTCAAGCAACACAACAGCCAGTTCTTTATTTCTTCTTCTCAGCGTTAAAGGACACATTTGAAGTTTCCTAATGGAAAATAATTTTGTGAATTGACCCAGCATACTTTTAGCATCCATCTTTTTGGGCTATTTTGGATATTTTGAGTGAAATGTGTGAATACTGTGTGCACCTTAGACCCCTATGTGAAGGTGTGGCTGATGCACAAAGACAAACGGGTGGAAAAGAAGAAGACCGTGGTGATGAAGAGGTGTCTGAACCCTGTTTTTAACGAGTCCTTTCCTTTCGATGTTCCCGCTCATGTGCTGAGAGAGACCACCATCGTCATCACAGTCATGGACAAGGACAGACTCAGTCGAAATGATGTCATAGGCAAGGTACCGTTGTACACTCACACTCTCTCAACACATGGTCCTGAATAAAGCCCAACATTTGTCCTGTTGAACTCCACCCGTCTTTGCCTCGACCCTTACCAGTTTCCCCATCCTTGCTGATGTAAAGCATCCTGACACCTTGATGCTAACGCCACCATGCTTCACTGTGAGGACGGGCTTCTCAGCAGTGTTGGCTTTCCACCAAACCTAGTGCTTAGTGTTAAGGCCATAAATGTCAGTTTTAGTCTCTTCAGACCACAGAACCTTTATCTACATCTTTTCTTTTACGGTAGTCTCGTGGACAGCTCCTGTCCTCTGTTGTGCCACAGTCGTTCTGAATTTTAACAATGGAATTAAAGGTGCTCTGCAGGAAGTTTGTGATACTTTTTATAAACAAAACCTGATTGAGACTTCTTTAGAATGTTTTCCTGAATTTATATAATAAGTAGCTTTGTTGATTAGCAGATATGATAACATGGTCATTATGGAAAGAAACCTTTAAAGCATAGCGCACCCAAGCTTGTGGTGAGGGCTGCCGGGTTTCCGAGAATCTCCAAACCCCGACCGCAACGCAAAAACTGCACCAAGGACTTCACTTGAGGTGAAACGAGTTAACAGTGGTGCGCTTTATAGCTGCAATACACAGATATTATATATGGGACCTGGCTACCCATAAATATCAAGGTCATTTACATAATATGAAATTGATCTTTCACAAAAACTATTCAGTTTCATCCTGTCCTAAACACTGCCTTATTGTGTTACATAATAAAACCATATCTCTCTGAAATTTCTGAGTACAAACAAAATAAATATGCTTTCATTTAGAGAGCCACTGCTCCATAAATCTCACCCAGACCACAGCACTTTGCACAGGCAGCATATCTCTACTGGCTCTCCAAAAACATAATCATTTCACTAATTAAAAAAGACATTATAAAAAAACATTTACTGTGCTTGGTTTTTGTTGTTCTTAGATGATTACTCTCTATCATTATTAAAAGAAAATCTTCTCTGAATAAGTCATACTGTCATTATGATGAAATGCCACTTAAAGGATGTGAGTCGTTGAAGCGCTGTGAGTGTGGCCAAGCTTTAAAACAGATTCTAATAGCACGTCAAGCGAACTTTTCTGATCTTTCTGGAATGTTCTCGTCAAATATGGCGGCTTAAGATGGCAGCTGTTGTTAAATGTAGCCTAAATAACATTTAGTTACTTGCTTTGGGTAAACATTAGATAGAAGATAGAAAGCTTGTGCGGAAAAAAAACAATGGTGGTATAGACCACGCCCACTTCCAGTTGAAATACGAAAACAGATATGAATATTTGGAGCATGATACAGAAAGTGGTATTGTGTGTTATACTGTATTTGAATGAAAACATGAAAAGGTGCTATTTCCTGATCTCTCTCACTTTCTTTCTCTCTCTGTTTCTATCTCTCTCTCTCTCTCTCTTTCTCTGTGTTTCTCTCTCTCTCTTTGTCTGTGTTTCTCTTTCTCTCTCTCTCTCTCTCTCTCTCTCTCTCTCTGTGTTTCTCTCTCTCGCTCTCTCTCTTTGTCTGTGTTTCTCTCTCTCTCTCTCTCTCTCTCTCTCTGTCTGTCTTGATTATTCAGATCTATCTCTCATGGAAGAGTGGCCCTGCAGAGGTGAAACATTGGAAGGATATGATGGGCCATCCTCGCACTGCCGTTGCCCAGTGGCATGCCCTCAAGGCTTAACGGACCCACACACTAGCCCCGCCCCTTATTAAACCCACACCCACAAGCCCCTGTTAATATGCACAAGCTTGAACACGGGTACCAAAAGCCATCCAACATTTGTCCTTTCTTCTACGTGTGTCCACAGCCGGACTCTTTCCTTCACTCTTCTTTATCTAGTTCTTACCTGTTTTTATTTTTCCTGATTTGCACCTGCTAACATCCATCCTTTCACTTTTTGCCAAAATAAAGAGGCTAAGCACTGCCAAGAAGATTGTAAATGCCCTGTGTTATGTAATGGAGAGCAGGCTTGTCTTCCTTGAGATGATTTATTTTGATGTTCCGTTGTCCGCGGAACGACCCAGAGTTCAATCAGAATGATGGGACTTCCAACCATCTGATAAAGATCAAAATCCTCCCCTTCTACTGCCATGTTTTTGTATTCCTCCTTCCATTCCTCATTCCTCTCTCGTAAAGATCCGCAAGGATCGCGTCGCAGTGCAATACCTGATGGATGAAGAGATGAACTCTTTACTTGAACCTCTTCGCCATCTCTTGCCGGTTTTTCTGGCACCAAGTGTAGAAACCCATTTTTGCTGGAATTTCTTGTCATCTGTTTGTACCGTGGGTGACGTAATGTGACGAAAAAAATTGTTGTTAAAAAAAAAGACTTTTTTTTATTTGGCTGGATCAAAAGCTTAGGGCATTTGCAGACATAATTCATTTGCGTTTTGGTTTGAATTAGAAAGATGTTAACAATTTTGTGAAGATACAGATGAAGTTTACTCACTAACCAAATGGAAACTGAAGAATTCTGAAATTTTTGGTGTGCGGTTTTCTTTAGGCAAACAAAATGATTTGCCAATTGGACCCCAGTGTTTCACGTAGTACACCTGTGTCCCGTATGATGCATTACACTGTTCTAAAATTCTTATCCAGAGCACTGAAAGCGAACTTTTCCCAAGCCATAAGGTGAGTAGGACATGTTCCTGAACCAATGTTCTTTATTGTTCCTGGATCAACAATGTGTGCTTACTTCACCACCTCCGACTCCTGAGCCATTAAAACTTCCCCGTGAGATATTGTGCAGCTGTACGTTTCAGTTCCTGAAAATAGATCAAAATCAGAAATTCTTGATAATATTGATTATGCACCTCTCACATTAAATTAAATGTTAGGGTTCATAATTAGTAGCTATGTAGCGTGCTGAGCTGAAGGGTGCATTGCTGAAAAGGCTTGTTGATCCTGGTACTACGAAATATTCCTCCAGGAACGTCTCCTACATGAAGAAGCTTTCAGCTTAGCATGGGCACAGTACAATTAGCCTAGCGACCGCCACTGAACAGAGTGGCAAAACTTCATGTGCATCAGTTAGCTTACATGCTCAAATCTGCACTTGAACCACATCCAGTGCTACATGTGATTTAAACTTCCACTGATGCACATGCAACCCCCCAAACCAACAGAACTGAGGAAACATCTGCGTCTGAAATGAGCAAAAGAACCAAATGATGAAGGTGTGAAAGTGCCCTTTCTGCAAATTAGAGCTGAAAAGATGCTAAACATTCCAATAAAATATGAAACAGGGCAGGTGGAGGAAATGAGAACTTCTCATTGTTGTTTTGAAGTCTGTGAAAATGCTTCCATGACAGAGAGGTTATGAGGTTAGTGGCAGCAGATGTGTGTGTGTGTGTCTATATGTGTGTGTCTGTGTATGTGTGTATATGTGCGGGGGAGAGAGAGAAATAGAGAGACATTAGACCAGTAGAAATGCACTATTATTAGAGCTGCAAACCTGATGCAGTGTGTGTGCTGCATCACCCGCATCCTTTTCTTAACCAGATCACTGCCAGTAGAGTTTATTTTTTAAGAGCCAAAGTAAAAGTAGTCCTTTCAGAAAAGAAAATCACACCTGCTGAGCAAAGAATGAGCGGGAAGGGAAGCAGCAGTTGAAAATATCATGTAGCTTGTTTGTGAAAGCTGTAATTTATCCAGTCTTTGTCCTAATGTCTGACTCGTGTGTGTGTGTGTGTGTGTGTGTGTGTGTGTGTGTGTGTGTGTGTGTGTGTGTGCGTGTGTGAGAGAGTTAGCTGTGTGAGTGCCTGTAACGGGGACAAACCGATTCAGGTGGAGCTGAAAATGAAGCTGCAGTGAAGCTCATTAATGCATTTTAAATGAATGCCTTTATTCGCACTCTTATAGAAACCTTATTTTACACTTCTGTAGGTTACTGTATTTTCTGGATTGTAACACTGTCACTTTACGACTGGAATCACTGCCTTCTGTGAAATGCTAAATTTGCTAGCACTTGGTTTAGCTGATTTAGCTGAGCACTTTACTGAGAGAACTTATATAAATGACAGGCGTGTTTCTGCTCCTGGTCTCACGTGTGTGTTTCTTGTACCTCAAGGCACGCTACATAGCAAACCAGTCACTCGCATTAACTCAGTGCTAACATAGCACCAAAATCGCTAAGAATTTAGCATTACGCTCGGATTGGACACACAAATGCTATTTATGGAGAGATGTACGTTCTGGGATTGTGTGTGACATTCAAGAGGGATTTATTCTCCAGAAAGTACAGTAGCTATTGTTGCTTTTTACATAGACAAATATAAGTTTAGTGAAAAACTGTGTGTGTGTGTGTGTGTGTGTGTGTGTGTGTGTGTGTGTGTGTGTGTGTGTGTGTGTTGCTTGAGAAGCTCTCATGTTTGCTACAAGTTTTTGGTTCTTTATTTATTTCTCCTCTGAGTAGTGTCACAGCCTCTACAGTATGCATGTGCCAATATTACATTTTTAGATCTCTCACATTTTATGTTCAATATTTTTTCTAAATAATAATCACTAGACAACTGGAGTTGTAGATTCTGCCCCCCATGTTTGTTCTTGGGGACGGAAGCGCTATCTAGGCCGGCGGTCTCCTCCTGAAATAAATGTGGATGTATTTGGTGATTTAAAGTGCATACGATAGCATACGCTGAAATTTTGTGATTTAAGGTTATTGGTACAAGCCTACAGCAGCACGGTGGTCACCCAGGGTGCCTTTCTGTGTGGAGTTTGCATGTTCTCCCCGTGCATGCGTGGGTTTCCTCCGGGTGCTCCG
>JAQQZX010000007.1:101695-113025 GCA_030068355.1 Notoglanidium maculatum | reverse complement strand
CTGTGGTGGACTGGCGACATGCCCAGGGTGTACCCCGCCTCTCGCCCGAAGATGCTGGGATTGGCTCCAGCTTCCCCAGGTGGATAAAGCGGTATAGATAATGGATGGATGGCACAAGCCTACTGTAAAGGCTTCAGTGTTTGATAAACAAGCTACTGGTGTAAGTTTAACATGATTAACATGTAGGTAGCAGAAGATGAGTGTTAAAGGAATAGTTGAGCCAAAAATTAAATCTATGTAGTTTTTCTTCTTCTCCCGAGTGCAGTCCCACAACCAAGACAACTCTGCTGTTCAGCATTTTCTTCTTTAGTTTTACACCGAAGGTGCTAAAACACATCATCTACTTGCTGCAGATTACTTTAAGCTGTGTCATATTAAATTAACTATATCACATTATCACAGAATTGAAGCTAATTATATTGTTATATTCGGTATAATTTCTAGTCAAGTGTCACCTTCAAACTTTGGAATATTCTTAAATTGTGCTAAAGGGCAAAAAAGAGGATTTTGCTTTCCTCTGTAATTTATAGCAATCGGCTACCTTGGGAAGTTTAGTTCATTTTAATTGCACAGTGATGATCTGGTTGAGCTATATGCAGTCTTTACCTAGAAGATGATTTGTAATATTTGTCAGCCGCATTAGCCTCATAGCTCACTCTAGTCTTGGCTCTTCGACTGCATGTGTTGTTTGTGGAAAACTGTCTAAAGTTAATTTTGGCCACATTGATGAGAGAGAATTTTAGACTGTACTTGTGATGCTGAGCCATTTAATTAATTAATAACCGTTAAGCAATATTAACACAGAGAGATTGTGGATCCTGTATAGTAAATAAGGAAGAAGAAGGTAACACATTCACACCAGTGTACACCTGTAATCACACACTCGGTGTGTCTGGAGTATCTGTAACATTGCACTGACATTTTGTCCTCCATATTCTGACTGGAAGTGTCAGGCAGGAAGGGTGAGAGACATCAGGCGTGAGAATCTCTGGCAGAAATCTCTTGCTTTTTATCCTTCTTGTGCATAACGAGCTGTGACAAGCACGACCTTCGCCATACATGGATGGAGAGCTAAGCGTGTTAAGGACAAATCCAGGCTGAAGTAAAAGTAATGGCATGGTAGGGAGCAGCTGTCACTGGGATTTTGGATTTGAAAAAAATGTGTAAAAGAAAATTGACAAACGGTTGAGGCCAGTAGTTTACATGCACATGGGCATCTTTCTCCCCACAGCATTTCCTGCAGTTGATTAAAGTGTCTGCTTTATTTTCATAAGAGGTCATTTCAGAATTAGCAAAGAGACCGATTTATATCAACTTCTATTTAGTGCATCAGATTTGCAGTGGGTCACATGCCCATACACCTTGTTGTGTATTTGGTGTCATTGCCTTTTAATTGCTTGAACCAGAATCAAACTCTTGTTGTATCCTTCCACAAGCTTCCCACAATACTGTAATATTCTGCCCTTCCGCCTGACAGAAGGGGTGTAACTCAGGCAGGTTTGTGGGCCTCCTCGCTAAGACACGCTTTTCACTTCAGTTTACAGATTATCTCTGGGATTCTGGTCAGGGTTTTGTGATGACAACTGCAATACTTTCTTGTCTTTAAGTCATTTTGGTACAACTTTAGAAGTTTGCTTAGGATCACTGTCCTGCTGAAGCCCCAGCTATGACCAAGTTGAAACTTTCTGGCTGATGTCTTGAGGGGTTGCTGCAGTTTTTCATGATGCCATTTATTTTATGAAGTGCAGCAGTTGCTTTTCCAGTAAAACACCCCTGCAGTATGATGCTGCCACCTCCATGCTTCACTGTTAGGATTCAGCTTAAAAGCCTCAACCTTTTTCCTCCATACATAGTGCTGATCATTATGGCCTAACATTTAGATTTTTGTTTCACCTGACCAGACAACACTCCTCTCTTAATGTCTGGTCTCCTCTCCTCTCTTAGGACTCTCTTAATGGAGGACTTTGGTACTTTGGTACCTGATGCCTCCAAGTCCTACACCAGCTCCTTTGTTGTCTTGGGGTTCAGTTGTTCAAATTCAGCGTTCATTCATTTCTAGGAGTTAATTTGCGTTTCCTTCCTAAAGGATGCAGTGTCTGTGTGGTCTTGAGATATTGCATACTGTTTTTTGTACAGATGATTGTGGTAGCTTCAGGTGTTTGTAAATGGTCCCTAAGGAGGAACCAGTCTTCTGGAGGTCCATCTTTTTTTCCTGAGGTCTTGGTTGAGTTCTTTGGAATTTCCATTGACATCCAGGGCAAAAAGGCACTGGCTTTAAAGATATGGATCTAAAAAGCTACAGCCACCGGTGCTCTCCTAATAAAGTCCTTCCTGTTACAATTGTCCGATCAGACACTTTAAACATTTCTGGAATCTTCCAGATTTAAGATACAGTGAACATGGTGTATGTAACCCTTTGACCCACTGGAATTCTGACGTAGTGAATTACAGCTGAAGTCTGTTTCTAATCGATTGTTTTAAAATCTGATGAGAAGAAAGTAAACACCTTAAAGGTCCAGAACAGATTTAGAGTTGTGTAAGAAAAAAAATGCTCATGTTTTTTTATCCTTTGACATTTATCCTAACTCACTAACCAGAGAAAAGCCACCAGTATCAATAGTTTTTCATCTGGTCTCTTGGTCAGTCCAGCTTTTTGTTTTCTTTTTTAAATATTCAGATAGATATAAACAGTCTACTGTTTAATAATTTTTTAATTTTGTAAAGAAACCCAGAAGATGAGATGAGTACTGAAAGTAAAGTATTGCAATGTCAGGTAATCTCTAGTCATTGAATAAGACTCACTGTGTGAACTTACACAGGAAATGAATAATCCATGTTCACTTTGTCACTTCCTAGTGTAAACTCAGGGTGAGGTGGGCGTTATACGTAGGTACCCACTAATTAAAGGATGCCTACATCGGGAGTTCATAACACATGCATCAGCATTTACAGAATATTGAATGAATAAATGTGTTACCCTCATTTATCCCGTATCCAACACCTTGATGTATCCACAATATAGTCCTTAGCCATATATTTAGATGCTTCTTGAAGGACTTTGAAGCCTTTACAAAATCACTGGCTTGTTACACTGATAATAGGAAGCATCCTTAAAAATAAATCCTCAGGCTTTGCTTGTTAAATATTATCCAATGCTCGTGATTGTGCTATGGCTGATTTCTGTGTTATGTTTTTCTCAAATAAACACACAAGGCCATTTTTACTTTAAAATACATCACGTCATTATGAACATCCTGACATATGATTAGTTTATAATCGCACCTAATAACTACGCATAATAATTATGGACCTGAGTGGTCAGAATGCATCTGAGGTTTATATAAATGCGATTGTTGTAATACTGTATGTTTTAGTTAATTAAGGACTTCTTAAGGCAATCATTAGATGGTCAAATGGCACGATTATGTTTAGAGCTAAAGTCTTCAGGGAGGTAGATCTCCAGGAACAGGGCTGGTGACCACTGAACTAAACTGTTCTTTTAACATCTATGGAAGGTGCCTCGGATGTCTTTGTAACATAGGTAAAGCTGTTTTTTTAAGCTTTCTGTTAGCAAAGAGTTTGTTTTTTGTGGTTTAGAAACATGACAAGCTGTATTTCCCATTAGTCATCAATTCTGGGCTAATGCTGTGGTAGGAATAAAGCACTTTTGGGCCATGCTGCTGATGAAAATAATCAATGTCAGGGTGCTAATGGTCTTGTCTTGGATTATTGTCCTATAATAGCACACCCTGTTGTGCTTTATTCCTTACAGAACACTCTCCGTGCTTATGCGTGTATTATAAAGTGGTTATGTAGGTGACAATCAAATAATGTGTTGCCTTCACGTCATACAGGAAGCCTTTAAAATGGATTAAATGTAAAATAAGAAATATGGATATGAATCTGGATGTCTGTGGGTGATGGATAAGCAAGACTTTACAAATGAAACTCTGGAGATAAAAAGTACAATGCATACTTCTTTCATGTTGATCCGATACTCACAACGGTGAGGCAGCTAACGTGCGCTCTGATGTGCTTTTGGACTGATTTTTTTTCCTTTTTTTTTTTCCTTTCACTTTTTTGTATTTCAGAGTTTCGGTTTGAGACTTTTTCATACTTTAAAGCTACTCTGTGTGTTGTGACCTTCCTGAAAATGAACTCAGCCAGCATTTGAATGGGTGTTTGTGTGTCCCATATTTGAGTTTGATTACATTTAACAGGAGAACAATGAGCTATTGATGGACATAGCATTGGCCATGCTGCAGAACGTGTGTGTGTGTGTGTGTGTACAGATTGCAGTAATGTTAATGTTGTGTGTTTGGATAATGAATCCCACCCTCTCTTACTTCCCTTGATCACAAGTACAGTATGTGATGTGCACAATATAATTTCACATGTTGATTTATTTTGGCATAAATGTACAGTGTACATACGTATAAATGTGTATATAAAAAGAGGAAACAAACAAAAGGTCTCTTGTCTTTATTTGAACTCATTTTTTTAAATGTTGTTTTGTTTGTGTGTGTGCGTGTGTGTGTATAATATGTGTATAAAGAATGTACAATCTGGTGTGCATCAGAGAGGGGGACGAGTGGAAGAGAGCCTTCAGCACCACCTCTGTCAACTACGAATACATGGTCATGCCGTATGGGCTCTCCTGCACCCCCTTGATGTTCCAATGTTTGATGAGAGATTGAGAGAATGAGAGATTTGCTGGGAAGGTTTGCGATTGCATACAGCCCCAGTCAAAAGTTTGGACACACTTTCTAATTCAATGGTTTTCCTTTATTATTATTTTACTTGAGACACTTCATGTCTTACAGTAAGGATAGACTAATGTTTCTCTTAGTTGAGCAGTTCTTGACATAATATGGATTAATACAGTTGTGTAATAGGGCTATTTACTGTAAACCAACACTACTTCCATACAACACAACTGATGATCTCAAAGATTAAGAAGGCAAGAAACTCCATAAATTTTTTTATGACTTTTGACAAGGCTCAGCTGTTCATGAAAAATCAGTCCATGTGAATCCCTCATGAAGCTGGTTAAAGTAATGCCAATGTGCAAAGTGATGTTCAGAGGTGGTGCTAAAGTCGTCCTCTCGTCGCCCTCTCTGATGTAGACCATATTGTACATGTGGTGCAGATCCAGCTTGGTGAAAATGCTTGCAGAGTGCAAACGTTCTAACATGGAAGGGACTAGTGGTAAAGGATATGGATATTTCACTTCCATCTGATTTAAACCCCAATAGTCAATACATGGGCACAGTCCACCCCTTTTCTTCTCAGTGTGAGGTGGATGGGGTGATACTGGGTGAGTTCTCCTGCAAACTTGTCAGATTGTGCGATGAGGAACTGGACGGATGGGGCAGGAGCAAGGAGAGCCACTGTGCAGAGACTTGGGTGAGAGCTGCTATGAGCTGTGTGTGCTCATGGGAAATGAAGTCCCTGGACACTGGTGCATATGTGGCAACCACAAGTAACAGATATAAAGTACATAGTTATTGGTAAGTTAAATTACTCACCTCTGTTTTGTGCTGCTGGTTTATATTTTGGTGCATGTAAGCTAGGCTAGGCTAATATTACGGCAGACAAAAATTTTGGAGAGTTTTGGGCTTCGTGTCTTCCCTAAACTGTTGCCACAGAGTTTGAGGCACACAATTGTGTTTGTATGCTGTAACATTGCAGTTGCCCTTCACTCGAACTAACAGGCTGAAACCAAACCTGTTCCAGCATGACAATGCACCTTTGCACAATGTGAGGTCCATGAAGACATGATTTGCCAATGTTGGAATGGAAGAAATCGAGTGGCCTGCACAGGGCGCTGACCTCAACCCCACTGAACACCTTTGGGAACACCTTTGTGCCAACATCATTGCTTAACCGCAATAATACTCTTGTGGCTGAATGAGCAAATCCCTACAGCAATGCTACAAAATGTAGTTGAAAGCCTTCCCAGAAAAGCTTATATAATTTTAACAACAAAGAGACAGGAATTTCAGTAAGCGTGTGAGTGTGATTGGTCAGACGCCCTTAAACTTTTGGCCATATAGTGTGTGTGTGTGTGTGTGTGTGTATATATATATGTATGTATTATATATATTTTTTTTTCCCAAAGGTTTATAATGCTTTACATTTTGCTGTATAAAAAACTTGAGAGTTGCTGTACATATATAACTTAGGTTGTCTGTCACCTAACAGAAAAACAACACAAGTAGCTTTAATCCAATGCATTGTTTCCGTTTTGAAAGCACGTGACCACTGCCTGCTAGCTCTCTGTGCAGAAAACCTCCACAAATTCACTTTTAGTGAAACCCATCTGAGACTTTTTCTTCATTCATGTCATGAGTAGGAGCTTTGAGCAATATACGCCTTATCTTTCCATCCATTTGTAGCCGCCCACAAGATGGCCGAGGCTGGTTCGGGACCATTACTACAGAATAATTGTATAAACATGGAATGAATCGGTCAAAAGAATTAAAAAAATAGATACCTTGACAAAATATCTTCGATTTCACATTCACATACTCATACATATTTCACATACAATTTAAGATCTGTGGCCTAACATTTCGCCGAATTGCTACTTGGTGCAGAGGATTCTGGGAAGTGTGAGCAAGCCCTTTAAAGACTTGTGCCTTGTTTAAATTGTAATAAATAAAAGAAATGTAAGAATGTAAATAAATGTAGGCTATACAAAAATTATTTATATATATATTTTTGTCTGCAAATCACAGACCACAAAACATGTAGAGTATCTTTGAGTTCACATGAAACACATGAAAGTCTTTTGGTACAATCCATTTGTTTTGATCTCTATACAGTTATATTTCTAAATAACAAACTAATTGGATTGTTGTTTTACTAATTTGTTCTATTAGAGAGAATATTAGAAAAACCCAAAGCCTTGATCGAAAAGAGTGTTGTGAACAAAGTCAAGAAAAGGAAATCACCTAGAGGAAGGAGAAGTTAGTACAGAGGTTGCAATTTAAGGATAGAAGACAGGAGCCAAAGATGCTAGAGGATGTCAGGAACATGTCAAAGGAATGAGAGGAGTGGGTGTCAGCTCAGCTGAGCTCCACATGTAGTATGGGTTAGTGGAAACACACCACGTGAATGGCGTGCAAAATCCTAGATCTGAGCTAAAGTGATGGGTCCAGAGAAAAAAATTTACCTTAGCAGGTTGGAGAAGATATGTCATATTGCCCAATGACTAACCATGTCAGAAATAGGTTCTTTAAACAGAAAAGTCTTAAAGGGAAACTTTTATATAATACCAATAGTGTCTGCCTGATGATTTTGCCAGAAGAGGGCCAGAACCAGAACAGAGCTAAACTGTGATGTGTTAGCTACCTCTATTGTCATGTCACAGACAACTCGTTGCTTTGACTTACACTGCGCTAAAAGTAATATTCTGACTAGATTTGTTACAGGATTTTTGCCATTTTAATGAAATTATATTGATATTGTGCTCTGCTTATAAATATTCAAAAGAATGAACATTCAAACGAATAAGCTAAAGTACCTTTAAGGACGTCACGGTTTTGGGTTGGGAGGGAGCAGTCTGAGCGCACGTCAAGCTGGTAGATTAGTGAAAAAAAGGCTTAGTCGTGTGACGCAGCATTTCCACAGAGACAGATGGTGTAGAGGTCAGAATGATCACACAGTATGATTTCTGCTATTTAAAGCCACGTCTCACCTGCAAGCCAGGTATCACACATCAAACCCCACTGAGGAGACGAATTAACGGTGGATTTTGTGTGATAACGATTTTGTGTGCATATAGTAAAGAATCATTTGCGACCTTATTATAAAGGTTCTATCTTCTATTCATTCTTACTATGGTCACAATTTGTCAATCACACAGCAAAAAAAGATTTTATGTAGTGGTTTAATCATGGGCTGAACTGTGATTTAGGAGGTGGGGAGGCACTATTTTTATGGATTCCAATAACGTGCAGACGAGCTCAAATGATATTATTTGGAGCTCACAATATTTTTCTCAAATTTTATTTCTCACATTGTTATAGTTTTTAGTTTTCCTTATAGTATACCATCATACTCACAACCCTTTGATAATTATTAGAGATATGTTAATATTCAGGTGTATTGTAGTGGCTTTGCTGTTAGGACTTGACACAATAAGTGAGCAGCGGGTTGCGAGCTGTTGGCCCATTAATCTGTTATACCTGGATTTCCATAGTTTTCACAAATGGACGAATATGTAATCATGTTTTGCATTTTTAGACCTAAATGAGGTAAGGGTAAACCATAAGAAAATTTCTCAGATTTATCAAGCTGCATGCATTTTTTTCACCATGCCCAGCTTTCAGCAGTGCTGTACCGCCCTCTGGTGGAGGCTCTACGATACTGAAAGGTTCTGAATAGTTTAACAGTACAATAGGAGAGAGAGGAAGATTTGATTTTTTAAAACATTTACTGTCTTTTATTCTGCGTATTTACAATACATGAACACCACTCACCAGATAAAAAGCCTAAAGAATGAATGAAGATAAAATAAAAATGTTTACATATATACATGACCACATATAAGAATGGCATTACTCTAGTTCTTCAGTGGAAAATAAAAGATCATTTATAACTGAACAAATAGCATTTTCACAACACCACTGTTGATCAAAGATTTCCAGGCATTTTGTCATTTCCTAGAATCTGAAGTCAACCAAAACCACACTTTTACCAAGTATTTAAAATCTGCCACTACTTCGTAATCTAAGGTGTCTTATTTTATTTCCCCGACTCACATAAATTGCCATTTTTGCAGATTCAGGAAATATACTAATTGGCATTTAAATTTTTCTTTTTGTGTGTGTAAGGGAATCCCAAAATAAACCTGGTTACAGTAAAATTTACCTTTAACTTTAACCTTAACTTTAACCTTTAGACAGTAAATAATTTACGAAAGAAAATAAAGTGTGGAGTATGACATTGTATAAAAAAATGAAATCCACTGGACATCTCCTGTGTTTTTCCCTAATGGACGTTTGTATAATACTCTCCAGACTGGCCCTTCTTTTTCTCCAATTTGTAACTTTTCCCTAAATACCATATCTGGACAGTTTGTCAAAAAAAACTTGATTTTTTGAAAAACTTGATAGTTGTTAAATAGATAGTTGATAGTTGATAGTTGTTCTGCTGGGCAGGTGAATCGGCCCCTGTCCTCCTTCGGCCTTGTGGAGGTACTGCACACTTTGAGGGATCCAGTGTAATTTATCCCAGAAGAAGTCAACCATGGTAGCCTGAATTCTTGCTGAAAGTTCTTGTGGGGTTCCGTGCATGCCAGTTTGTTCCATAGCATTGAAGCGACTAAGCTGTTTATGATCAGGACCCCTACCCTTGTGGGATATTTTTGGAAGAATCCATTTCCATTTGCTCAGTCTCCCCGTCACCTTTCCAGCATACCTTCCCAGTTTTGTTTTTCATAGTCCTCCGAGCCTAGGAATATGCCTAGGTATTTTATTCCATCTGGTCTTCCTATCAGTCCTCCTGATAAGTTTGGTTGTGAATATTCCCATTTTCTAACCAGCAGTGTATCACTTTTGCTCGAGTTTACTTTAGCTGAGGAAATGTGCCCAAAGTCTCTAACAATCTTTTCAATCATTTTGATGTAATTTTTATTTGAAATAGACAGTATACCATCAGCATAAACTGATGCATGTATAATGCTTTCATTGTTCATTATATACAAACCAGGCAGTTCACAATGGATTCTATGGAGCAGGGGTTCTATTGCATGGATGTACAGCATGCCAGAGAGGGGGCAGCCTTGCTTGACACCCCACTTTACTTTCAGGGGAGCGCTTAGCACTCTATTAATTTTTAGAACACTTTCGATGTCTTGGTACAGGGTTTTAACTTTTGACACAAAACAGGAATTGAAGTCAAATTCATTAAGAGTATGCCACAAATATGGCTGTTCCACCTGATCAAAAGCTTTTACTTGATTTAGTGAAATCAGACCTCCATACCTTCCAATCTTGCTGTCTCTATGAGATCTCTGACTAGGGTTATGTTATCCGAAATAGATCTACCGGGTATGCAACAGGTTTGACTGACATGAATAGCTTGTTCTAAATCATTCTTCAAACAGATAGACAATGCTTTTGATAAAATTTTGTAATCTGAGCAGAGGAAGGAGGTGGGACACTGGTGCCTTGAGTCCTGCATATCTCTTTTTTAGAGAGCAGAGTGATTACTAGCTCAATGGCTGGACCCCTCTCTTAAGTCTATTGTTAATAACAGCGAGTAATTCACATGCCATAATGTTTTAAAAAACCCAACTGGCAAACCCTCGATACTAGATTACCCATTCTCCATGCTCATCAGTGTAGCTCTTGTAGTGTAAAGGCCTCAGTGATACCTTGGTTAGATTCTTCTGAGACTTTTGGCAGGTCACTGTGAAATGCACTGTCTCCATCTTCATGTTGTTGTATCTCACTCTGATACAGATGTGTATAAAAACTCACCGTGTATTCTCGAATATCCTTGGCTTCTGTTAGTTCTTCTCTGTTGTGTGTACATAGGCACTGGATCATCAAAAAAACTGGGAATCTATTTGTGTCACATTTTTTGTGTCAACATATGTTTTCTTTAACACATATTTTCTATGTTAAAAAAACTGGGAATCTATTTGTGTCACACTCTATAATTCTGAGCACACAAGGGTCCCTTGGACCTGAATACCCAATAGGTCCTGGTCTTGTAATACAGCAATGTCTTTTTCCAGTATACTTATGGTGCATTTTAAATATTGAGTTGCATTACATATATACTGCTGACAAAGTATCTTGATTTCTGTTTTTCCATAGTCCCAGCTCTGCTATATTGAAGTATACTCTTGTAATGTTTTTCTGAACCCAATCCAAAAATATTTCAAAGATTTCTTTGAATTGTGTATCAACATTTATAGCAGTATTATAGTGTCAATATGCACTTTTGGCCTTTAAATATTTTATAAATAATCCACACATGACCAGATTGTGCTCAGAAAACCTCACTGGGATAATTTTGCAGTATATATAAGGTATTAAATAGTGACTATAGCAATAGATTCTATCCAATCTTGCTAATGAGATCTGTTCTGTCGTACAAAAATCATGCAAAAATCAGGGCACAGTCAGAGAGAGAGAATTAAAATGTGTATGCTGAGAACTTTTATATGTTAATGTAATGGAATGAGGACTAATTTAAATTAAAAAAAGGGGCAGAAATAGTTCCCTCTACTCTTAAGTGTCAGTCCAGTCCCTGGGTATTCAGGAGTCTGATAGCTTGGGGGAAGAAACTATTACAGAATCTTGCAGTGAGGG
>JAQQZX010000007.1:88495-101595 GCA_030068355.1 Notoglanidium maculatum | reverse complement strand
AAGTACATCAAAGAGAAGATCAGGAAGAATCCATCTCCAGAGAAATCCATCAATCTGTTCCACTGTCTGAATGAACTGAATGATCATTCTTTGATGCAGGAAGTACAAGCTTACCTGAACAAAGAAGATTATTATTGTCTCAGTGGAACCAGCCTCTCTCCTGCTCAGTGGTCAGCTCTGGTGTTTGTGTTACTGAACTCAGAACAGGTGCTCGATGAGTTTAATTTGGGTAAATATGACGCTTCAGAGGAATGTCTTCTCAGGCTGTTACCAGTGGTCAAAGCTTCCAGAAAAGCTGAGTGAGTGTTTTTATTTATAAATGTTTTACTGTATTGTTTATTTTAATGTATCAGTGAACTGCATTGTTTTGATTTCAGCTTGTTAATAATTACTCTAATCATCTTTAAACAATAATCCAGTACTTTTACAGAAGATTGTTTCACTTTTTATAGTAAAATGTTATGGCTGAACTGAGGGAGGAATAGGTTACATACTCGTCTAACCTAGTGCAAATCTTAGCATTTTTAACTCCGCTACCTCCAGCTCTGCCTCCTATCTTTTGGTCAATGCAACTGTCTCCAACCCATATAACATGGCTGGTCTCACTACCATCCTGTAGACCTTCCCTTTCACTCTTGCTGGTACCTTTCTGTCACAAATCACTCCTGATAGTCTTCTCCACCCACTCCATGCTGCCTGCACTCTCTTCTTCAACTCTCTTCCACATTCCCCGTTACTCTGAATTGTTGACGCCAAGTATTTAAACTCGTCCACCTTCACCAACTCTACTCCCTGCATCTTCACCATTTCTCTGTCCCCCTCATTTATGCTCATGTATTCTGTCTTACTGACTTCATTCCTCTTCTCTCTAGAGCATATTTCCACCTTTCCAGGATCTCCTCACCCTGCTCCCTACTCTCACTACAGATCACAATGTCATCCGCAAACATCATAGTCCACGCTGGCTCCTGTCTGATCTCGTCTGTCAACCTGTCCATCACCATAGCAAATAAGAAAGGCCTCAAAGCTGATCCTTGATGTAATCCCACCTCTACATTGAAAGTATCTGTCACTCCTACTGCAGATTTCACCACTGTCACACTGTCCTTGTACATATCCTGTACCCTTCTTACATACTTCTCTGGCACTCCCGACTTCCTCATGCAATATCAGAAATCCTTTCTAGGCACCCTGTCATATGCTTTCTCTAAGTCCACAAAGACACAATGCAACTCTTTCTGGCCTTCTCTATACTTTTCCATCAACAACCTCAGAGCAAACATCACATCCGTGGTACTCCTTGCTGGCATGAAACCATATTGCCGCTCGCTAATCGTCACCTCTCTTCTTAACCTAGCTTCCACTACTCTCTCCCTTAACTTCATGCTGTGGCTCATCAATTTCACTCTCCTTGCTTGTGAGTACATTTCCATCGTTATCCTTTATCACCTAACCTGCTGCACATCTTTCCCAGCTCGATTCCTCTGCCTAGCCAATTGGTACTGGTCCTTTTCTCCCTCCTTAGTGTTCAACCTCTCACATATTCATCATACACCTTTTCCTTAGCCTTCGCTACCTCTCTCTTCACGCTACGCCTCATCTCCTTGTACTCCTGTCTTCTTTCTTCATCTCTCTGGCTATCTCACTTCTTCATTGCCAGCCTCTTCCTCTGTATACTGTCCTGTACTTCTTCATTCCACCAACAGGTTTCCTTGTCCTCCTTCCTCTGTCCAGATGTCACACCAAGCGCCTTACATGCTGTCTCCCTTATCACTTCAGCTGTAATTGACCAGCTATATGGTATCCGTTCAGTGCCTTTCACTTAATCCCTCTCTGAACTCCACCTTACAGTCTTCCTTTTTCAAATTCCACCATTTGATCCTTGGGTCTGCCCTCACTCTCCTTCTCTTCTTGATCTTGTCATCCTAACTACGTTTTCCCCTGCCACCACTTTGCAGTCTACAATCTCCTTCAGGCTGGTCCTCCTGCATAGGATATAATCCACCTGCGTGCATCATCCTTCACTCTTGTATGTCACCCTGTGCTCCTCCCTCTTCTTAAAATATGTATTTACTACATCCATGTTCATCTTTTTCACAAAATCCACAACCATCTGACCTTCTGCATTCCTCTCCTTGACACCATACCTACCCATCACCTCCTCATCTCCTCTGTTCCTTTCACCAACATGGCCATTTAAGTCCGCTCCAATCACCACTCTCTTTCTCTCAGGTACACTCTTCACCACATCATCCATATCACTCCAGAATTCTTCTTTCTCCTCCATCTCACACCCAACTTGTGGGTCATATGCACTAACAACATTCATCATGACACCATCAATTTCCAGTTTTGTAACCATCAGTCTGTCAGACACTCTCTTCACCTCTAAAACTCTCTGGACCAACTGTTCCTTTAGGATAACCCCTACCCCATTTCTCCTCCCATCCACGCCATGGTAAAACAATTTGAACCCCCCTCCGATACACCTAGCCTTACTCCCCTTCCTTCTGGTCTCTTGGACACTCAATATATCAACCTTTCTTCTCTCCATCATATCAGCAATCTCTCTCCCTTTACCAGTCATACTACCAACATTCAAAGTTCCTACCCTCACGTCCATTCTCTTTACCTTCCTCCTCTCCTCTGTCCTCTGGACTTGCCTTCCTCCTCTTCTTCTTCTTCAGCCAATAGTAGTCCAATTTCCACCAGCACCCTGTTGGTTAATGGTACTGGAGGCGTTCGTTGTTAACCCGGGGCGCAAACGATCCGGTATGGAAATTTGTGTTTTTGTCTGCATGTTTAATTTAAGTTTTAAATTAAGTTTTACGCAGGATGCCCTTCCTGACACAACCCTTCCCATTTATCTGGGCTTGGGACCAGCACGCAGAAATACACTTGATTGTGCACCCCCTTGTGGCTGGGTTATATCGTGCATTATATGGTCAGAAATTGCAATTATGGAGCCAGGAAATTCATTGTATTTTTACCATGACGTCTATTTTGTTGAAGTTATTGACTGTTCATTAACATGAGTGCAAACTGTTCATAGCAGTTGAAGTCTTCGTGTCATCATGTCAATTGTAAGCCTAACCCATCAAAGTAAAGCTATTTGCATCAACTGCAGTTTAAACAGTTTTTATGTGTATCTTTAGACAGTCCATTTAGGGCCATCCTCAGCAGGAGTGGGTGATTTTAAAGTGATGGAAACTCTAACCAGAAGTAAGACATTAAGCAGGTCCAGAGAGCAGAAGGCATCAGAATGACTGGTATCTCTAGAGGTTGCATGTGCAGCTCAACACACAGACAGAGAGAGAGAGAGAGAGAGAGAGAGAGAGAGAGAGAGTGTGAGTGTTGTTAGGTATGCTCATTGTCATGCAAATATGCATGAGGGCTCCCTGGGAGATAGAGTAGCCAGCCACTCCACCGTCAACACACCTGAGTGACCGCATGATAGTCCAAACAATTCCAGTTTACCAAAACACTCTATGCCCATGAGCCCTTCAGATGTGCTCCTTTTTCTTAGGTAAAGCTATTAACAGAAAGCATGACTAAGCAAATATGTTTTCAGTCTAGACTTAAACACTGAGATGTACCCTAATGTACACTATGAGTCCTGTACACTAATTGGAAGGCTGTTCCATAACTGTGGGGGTTTGTAAGAGAAGGCTCTGCCCCCTGCTCTAGTGTTCACTATTCAAGGTACCAACAAATACCCTTCAACTTTTTTTTATCTAAGTAGGTGTGGGGGATCTGAGGTGTGAAACCATTTGGTGTTTTATAGCTCAATGGCAATGCAGAATGTATAGGATAGCGGTGGTGTGCTCATATCTTCTGGTTCTAGTAAGGACTCTGGTTGCTGCATTCTGGACTAACTGGAGCTTGTTTATACACCTATGGGAACAGTAAGGCATTAAAATAATCTAACCAATAGGTAAATGCATTAAATAGTTTATTCTGCAAAGTGCAATGACACATTTCTTATCTTAAAATTTCTGATCAAGTTCTGTGGGGTCTGATGGTGATCCAGTCATGGTTGGTAGCTCTGAGAGATTATTGATAAAAACTGTAACTGATGTGAATGTGCGTTGATGCAATAGCATAGTAGGGTGCATATATTGTCACTAAAATACATTTTAAATGAGATGAGACAATTATCTGAGATAGTTGCAGACTGTGGAAATGTTTATATTTTCTATATTTATTCTGAATTTTAGTATTAGGTCAAGTATGTGACCACCATTAATGAATGGGTCCTATTACTGACTATTACTAACCCTATTACCTATTATGGGGCAGTGGTAGCTCAGTGGTTAAGCCATTGGCCTAGTGATTGGAAGGTCATGAGTTCAAATCCCAGCACTGCCAAGTTATTGCTAATGGGCCCTTGAGCCTCAACTGCTCAGTTGTATAAATGAGATATATGTAAGTTGCTCTGGATAAGGGCGTCTGCCAAATGACGTAAATGTATTACTAAGCGTCAATGAAATAACAGGACATATAAAAGTGAAGTATAATCAGAGAAAAGAACACTTACTGTTGGAATGTTATTAATTGTTAATGCTCAGTTATATAATTATTTATTTTACACTAATATTAAATTGAAATTATTGTCAGATTCTGATACATTGCATCTGCAGTTTTGATTGTAGAAACCTGAACACAGATCAGAATGTATTGTTTGTTGGCTGCTCAAGATGTGTTATGAACAGTACATGAGCTTTTCTGTAGATTATTGTTCTGATATTTTATTATTTCTCTTCCAGGCTGTGTTTGTGTAACCTGACAGAGGAAAGCTGTAGATTTCTGTCCACAGTTCTCAGCTCAAACTCCTCCAGTCTGAGAGAACTGAACCTGAGTAACAATAACCTGCAGGATTCAGGAGTGAAGCTGCTCTCTGCTGCCCTGGAGAATCCACACTGTACACTGGAGACACTGAGGTCAGATAATTACAAACAAATAAATTGCCACCAGCCCTTTTATCTCCTGAATTTGTCATGAAATAACATGGTTAATGCAATATTTTTGTTAAACCCCTTGAATTAAACCTGTCGATGTGAAATTGTTAGTGTGTAAGGGTCTTACATCAGTATTCAACTCAATTTTTATGGGTCGACAATTTAGCAGACCTATGTGTTCAAACACATCTACTTCCAGTCTGTAAACCAACCATATTTTTCATGCTGTTTCCCTTCTCAGTAAATTATTGACATAGGAGCCTGGACAACATAGATTTAAAATTTGTATCTCTTTCCCTTGTGCTCACTGGTAGCCAAGAATTTTCTGGAACATGTGACTTTCCCACCTGGGCTATTGACCCCTGTTTCAGGTTTAGTGAATGGAGGCCATGGTGACGTTCTGGTGTGTGGCCTGTGAAATCACTGATATTTCTGCCCCAGTATTAATTATGAACCGTGTCCTTGACCCATTCACTGACAATTTAGTTTGCCACACATTTTCTGAATGTGCATGCTTGGTATTTGATCCAAGAAAGCTTCTTACTCATTATGATTCCATACTGTCATCTCTTTAACCATTCGGGTTTTACAAGCAACTTCAAAGTGACCCATTTTGTGGCACTTTCTACAGCTTTTATTATTAGCTGGGCAATCCTCTGTGGCTCCACCGTGAGCCCTGTTGCATTGCGTGCATTTTCCTTGCTTACCTGGAGTATTATTGCTTTTGTAATTTGAGCTGTTTGTGGTTATTGTCACCCTGCCACCTCTATTTGGAGCATGACTGCTTGAAGCTCACTTCACCCATGTCTTTCTCCATTCTCATGTTTGCCTCTTGCATTTTAATCTGCTTGAACTGCCAAGCAATCTGTATTGTTGTCTCAAGTGTCAGGTTGGACTCCAGCTGCAACTTTTGGGAAACTGTGCTATTTGATATTCCTATGACAATCCTGTCACATACTGTATGTGTTCATCTTTGAATGCACAGAATGCACAGTGCTCCACAAACTTGTACAAACTGCACAAGTAGCTTGACATATTCTCCAGTCTTCTGATTTCATTTGTAGAAACATGCATGTTCGTGCATCACGTTTCTTTTTGGCACAAAATTCTTCCCTCTTTTAAAAAGTAAATCAGTTATAAATGGGCTCTGAATCTCTACCGATAGAGTAAAGTGAAGCATTTACAGTTTGTCTGCTGTGTTGCTCATCGTCTAAACTAGTTTGTTGTAGTGCTAGTTATAACTAGCAAACCAATGTGGATGAACAGAGTGATGGTGAAATGAAAGTTCATTATAATTTATTAACTGTGTGACCTTAGTGAACACTCAAAATGGCAAATTTACTAGTCATTCCTTTTTAAATTTCTTTTTAGGGCATTAACTCAGTGGTTAAGGCTTCATATTACTGATTGAATGATTGTGAGGTTAAATCAAAGGACTGCCAAGCCCCCCTTGCTGGGCCCTCGAGCAACAGCTTAAACCATCAACTGCTCAGTTGTATAAGAGAGATGAACGGGAAATTTGATAGCCTTTCCCTTCTGTACATTGCTCTGAAAAAACTATAAGGGCATCTGCCATATCCTATAAATTTCAATGTAAACAAACTGTCTCCAGTTGTCCACTCTTGTCCTTAGTGTGTCCTTAGCACACAGGAACAGACATTCAGTGCTGATGGTTTTTCACCAATTTCCAGCTCTGCGTGAAACTTTTCCATAAGTGTCTGATGAATGTGAAAGCAGAAGAAGGTAACATTTTGGTGGAGAATCACTGAGTTGAGGGTCAGATAAAGCAGCTGTGCACATACATACAGCTAGTGCTTGTGCTGAGTTACCAACTTGTCTTTTTTGCTGATGTTCAAATTTTGCTGATGTTCCACAACATCAAATGTAAGTCTAAAAAAACAGGCTATGAAAATGTTTTCTGAACAGGATTTTAATGAATATCAGATTCCTTTTTCAAATACTCTCTTAACCATGAGTATGCTACAACCCCTAGTGGCAGACAAGTGTAATAGCAGGTAAAATTATTATAAACATCACTGTAGTCAGTCGTATCAGCATAACTGACATCGTAACAGTTAACATTCAGATAAGTAAATGAAATATATCATTATTTCTCTTCCAGTCTGCGTGTGTGTAACCTGACAGAGGAAAGCTGTAGCGCTCTGTCCTCAGCTCTCAGCTCAGACTCCTCCAGACTGAGAGAACTGAACCTGAGTAACAATAAACTGCAGGATTCAGGAGTGAAGCTGCTCTCTGCTGGTCTGGAGAATCCACACTGTACACTGGAGATACTGAGGTACACACACACACACACACACACGTATACACACACACACACACACACACACACACAGAGACAGAGACATTTTTGTGAACACAATTCACAGTAGAGTTATAATAAATGTAGTGTTCTGATATTTTCATTATTGTGCGTGGGATAGAGAGTACATGTACTGTAAATAAATTAATTGTGCAGTTGATGTTTTCAGTGCTGTAGCTGAGTGTGAGTTTTTCTTTCTTGCAGGATGAGTAACTGCAGTATTACAGATGAAGGTTGTGCTGCTCTGGCTTCAGCTCTAAGGAAAAACTCCTCATCTCAGCTGAGAGAACTGGATCTGAATGATAATAAAACAGGAGAATCAGGAGTGAAGCTGCTCAGTGATCTAAAGGAGGATCCACATTGTAAACTGGAGACACTACTGTAAATTACTGACTTATTGTCTCTTTACACACACATGGACCTGCACACACACACCACTGTATTTCAGATAGTGAGAATTGAGGAGCTGGGTTTTTTGTAATGCTTTACAGTATTGTTTTAGTGTTTACCTGTCTTTCTGTCCTTTTCTCTGTCTTACAGCGTTAAGGCACATCACCCTGAGGCTCAGCTCACCAGTACTGATGGGAGTCTTCAAGCCCCAAACCTCTTTTCCAGAATAAAGCCATTTTGGTGAAGGGTTAGAAGCTGTCTCACATTTAAGTCAGATTAGGAGCTGAATCATTCATATTCAGTTGTAGAAGTTCCATAACAATAACCATCCTAATCACTTCCATCTTCCCCCACTCACCTACAAGTTACTTTAGGCTTTAATTACATATTTTATGATCCAAAGTCAAATCCATCAGCATCTGCACTGCAAAAAAGTACATCTTACCAAGTTAAAATATCTTCAATATAGTCAAAATGATCTAGCATTTCCTATTAAAAGATGACGAGGCACAAAATCTGAGATTATTAAACCTATTTTCTGACTGGAACTTGAAAATGTCAAGTAAAATAGTCTGTCCATGCAGCAAGATAATTTCACTAGTATTAAGCAATTTTCTTCTCAAATTCAGTTTAAATTTTTTTTGCAGTGTACACACAACACACGTATATTGCATCATTACAGTTATAACACAAATACACGTTTATGCATTGTAGCTATTAATTTATATCTTATATGAAAGATCTTTTTGTGAATGATCATTTTGAATCAATCAGACGCATCACAGAAATACAGGCATAGCTTTAGGATTAGGTGTCTAGTGAGCAAGCCAGAGGCCACAGTGCCCAGGAAAAACTCCCAGAGATGAAATGAGGAAGAACTTGAGAGGAACCAGATTCAAAAGGGAACCCATCCTCATCTGGGTGACACTGGATAGTGGGATTATATATAATTACTCATCCACAGTTGTATACTATTAAGTCAATTGATGCTAAATGTGTTGAAAGGATCTTCAGTATGAGCAGCAGAGCCATTTTAATTTCATTAGTTTTTATAAGCTTCGTGTCTATAGAATTCAAGTAAAGTCATCCACATGAATCTATAGGGTATCCATCTGGTACCATCCACAGCAACCTCACAGCAAATGTTAGGCTGTACATGTGGGGCCATCCTCACCAGTTTGCTGCTCAGGAAGTTGATGCTTTCTTTCTGTTTGGAGTGAATGGGGCTCCAAACTGAAATAAAGCATTAAGATGGATCAGGAAGTTCAGTGGGGCAAAGTCAAGATCAGCAGCATCTCATCAGGTGGTCTGATTAACATGTGTAACATGACAGAGAGGTGAGAAAAAGAGGAATAAAAAAGAAACCTCATGTCTATCTGCTGACCACTTTCTTATGTCCAGACCAGCATGTTTCTAGTGCCGGACTTGAACCATTTTTAATGGACCATAATTACATATTTTGTTTTGAAAATGTGCAGAATGGTTCCAGCACTGGCACTACTTTGCTGTATAAAAACATACACATTATTCTACATGAAAATGCAAGCATTGTGAAAGATCATTTTGTATATAAAACAGGTCTCTAATAATGCATCCATCTTGTACTAATGTAACTATTTCCATGAATATGTATGTTTAAATTGCAATTTTGTATGTAAACTAGGTCTCTGCTAATGTGTCCATGTTGTACAAATGTCTCCACCACGATGTGACCTGTATTCCCAGATTTCCATGACTGTGTATTTGTGTGTGTGTTCTGATGGTGATGCCAGCTTACTACAGTGTTCTGTAACTTATGATATATTAAATTTTTTTGTACAAAATATTAAAGCTTCTTCAAGACTTGATTTTTGGGCCAGTTGGTGCCTGGTCATCACTAAATTGCAAGGTGAAATTCAAATATGTATTTCTCATGAATTGTCAGTCTGATTGAGCTGACATTTGGTGCACAGCACTGTGCTGATGATGACTCGGTTACTTCAAAAACATTTCCATTGTCAGCCAATCAGTGCAGGTAACGCTGATGGTTTGTGTAAAACGAGGAGACAGTATGTAGATTTATAACAACCTAAAAAGTTGCTCTTTATTTCTCTTCTGACTTTGATTTTCAGCAAATCTAATTCCCTACATACACCCATGTCCACACACATGGCTCACACATGGATCTTTGTTCACCATTATTCTGACTCGTGTGAATCACACTTTGGGGTGTTTATTATATGAGTACCTGTATGAGAGCATGTATCTCTGTTCGTCTGATATTCCCTTTACATCTTAGCTTTGCGGTCAAGTTTTGATAGCCTCGTGCTAACTCGGTGCATTTATGTTGGGTTATGTGGCTATTGTGTTTATCTCTCTGATGAAGGGATACTTGTGTATGTCTTTGTTTGTATTAATCACTCTGGGTGAACCATAGGTTAGTTGGTGCACACCTACATCTCCATCATGCAGATTGTTGTCTGTCTAGCACACCAGGTAAGTGGATAAGTGCCGCTACATGTATTTTGATTATGTTAGGGGATGTGTCGGGTAGGGAAGTTCCTTTTGTTTGTTTTTTTTATTTGGCACTATCCTTGGCTTTCACTCAAGAGTGTGTCCCGGTTTATATTTTTGTTATTGGGTTGTTATATTGGTTGTCATTGATTATTGTTATTCCTTTTGCTGCACATACGTATGAGTAAAACTCTCACCTGAGTAAAAACAAAAAATGGGTAAAACCTTTATCTAGTCGTCATTCATTCTTTCATTCCCCGTGTAATATTTCATTCCATCGAGTTACCCGATACACTTAGTGTTGGAGTGTAACAGTTACTCAGCCTTCTTTCTGATTTCTGCTGTTACTTAAAGCACAGACACAACTGAGTAGACTCCGAGTAATCAGACACAGGTGAGAATCATCACTCATTACCTGCTGTTTCAACCCGTCTACTCTCTATCCACAGCTGAAACTTGACCATGCCTCCATTTCCGGGTACTCATCCACTGTGCAGCTAACTCCATCTCCCATGGGAGAGATAAGAGCAGGGGGTGAAAGAGTGCCCCAGTCCCTTACTGAGAGCTTGTGTCTGCTGTACAGCATGGGTCTCTGTCCCACACCACCACCTGGAGCAAAAGGCCCCAGCCCTCTGTCTAATCCAACAGTGGTCCCCCCCACACAACCACTTTTACCCAGGTGAATGCTCCACTTGATGAAATGGCACTTACATGTTAATGCGATCAGTCAGTGGGCTGGGGACATCCGCAAAAATGAAATACAAACCTCCAATAGTACCCAGTCAGTCCCAGGAACTACATCACCCATGTTTTTTGGCCGCAATTGCTGCTGTCTTATCAATTTGAGGATGCACCTGCCCATGGCCCAAGTGAAAGCTCAGATATCACACATCCACCTGTCCACTTGCACACTTCTTTGGGTTTGGAGTGAGTCCCACCCATCTCAAGGATCTCAGGACAGCCCTCAGATGTTGTAAATGCTGCTGCTAATTCTTACTATAAATGATTATTGTATCTAAATAGGCAATGGCATATGTGTTGTGTAGGCAATGGTTCTGTCCATTAGACATTCAAATCCCACTCTGGTTCCAAATAAGCCAAATAAATGGCTGACAAATTAGTATAACCCAAGCGAAGTGAAAAAGGCCATTTTTCTCAAGATATTGGAATCAAGGAAATCTGCCTAATCCATCAAACAGTTCATAAATGCGAGGCATTGGATATGCATCAAATTTAGTCACTGCATTGACTTTTCCACTCAAAAAAGTACCAAACCATTGGTTTTGAGCAATAAGACCATCAGGACTGCTTCAGTTGCTGTGGGAGTCCTTTATCACCCCCACGTCAAGCATAGCCTTGAGTTCCTCCTCAATAATCGCGCAGTGTTTGTGTGATATATCAGATTCCATTAAGATATAATGTTTCACCCCCAATAAATAGCACTTTATATGATTTAACACACATTGCACTGCTTTTGCAGTCTGCAGTTTTACAAAGTCCATGTAAAATAGATTATAACATGGTCAGTACTAGAATTATTGACTGGCTACAGAGAGCAATGTGAATTTATTGGCTACTTTTATTGAAAGTTAAAATAAAATCATAAAATCTACTTAAAGTGATTAAAACAATTAAAACTACTACATGGTGGAATCATCAAAGTACATGTGCAAGTATGGTCAGTACTCTGCTTGCATAGTGGCAGCGTCCTCAAGCGCATGAGTTGCATAGCATTGAGAATATCCTGGCCCTAAGAAGATTTTTACAGAGATTTTTACAGAGATGCACAGAACTCTGTCGCTAAGCCATGTCTCTGTGAAAACAAAGATGCAGCAGTCCCTAAATACAGGCTGGGTAGTCTGCTGAAGTCTGATGTAGTCCAGTTTATTGTCCAGGGAGCAGACGTTAAAGAGCAGAATGGATGGAAGAGCTGGCCGCCTGGGGTTAGCTCTTAACCTAGCACAGATCCCCGCCCATTTGTCACGCTTCTACTTCCTCGCACTCTGCTTACAGTGGACTCTCCATCGGCCACTAGCATCAGGTGACGCCAAGGACTGGAGGCCTGGTTTCTGAAGCAACCCAATGATGCATAGCCTCTCCAGCAGATCATCCTGCAGGTCGGTTTTTGGCTGTTCCTTATATTTTAGTAGTGTTTAGTGTTGGTAGACTTGAACACCATTTGTTTTGGTGTCCATATGCTATAGGAGTTACACTAAGAAACAAAATAGCACAATTTTTGAATCCGGAGTGGCTGCTGCATGCTACTGCTATGCTGCCATCTTGGATCGATGCTACCAGCTAGTTAACCAGTGTGGAAGTCCATTAAAGCCATCTCAAAATAGGGCACAAAGCACTCACTAACAAGACGTTAATGGCACTCACCAGATTCAGTAGCGATGCATAGTTCAGCTGTTGTCCCGTCGCCTCCTCTCTCTCCTCTGCTGGATGCATGGTAGAATTTCAGGTAATAGAGACCCCAACGTAAATCTTATAGCATGTTTCTTTGGCAGAAAAAGCAATGGCTTCATTCCAGTTTTTTTCTATGAAACAATATTTTGAAAATATATCACCACTAACTGCCATATGATTGGTTGCTTGAAAAGACGTGACTGTGATGACACCAATACCTTTCTGGAAAGTTCAGAAACTGAACCGTAGAAGTTTTCAGCACTGAATCGTAGAAATCATATAGTGAGAGAGCACCGTTAGAGAGAAAAGGTTGCACCCAGCACCTTTTTTTAAGTGCATTCTGCTTTTTTGTGCAGCAGCTTTGGGCCTGTTTGCATTCTTGTATCTGCAGATAAAGACGTTGGACCAGTGTTCTTGCCATTGGACCAATGTCAAAACAACAGTTCATCACCGATAACACTGCACAACAAAGTTTTTGCTTCTTGAACACTGTTGGGTGTTTCTTATAGATTTTTGGGTGCTGATCATGA
>JAQQZX010000007.1:33913-61353 GCA_030068355.1 Notoglanidium maculatum | reverse complement strand
TGTGGTGGACTGGCGACCTGCCCAGGGTGTACCCCGCCTCTCGCCCGAAGATGCAGGGATTGGCTCCAGCTTCCCCGTGACCCAGACGGATAAAGCAGTATAGATAATGGATGGATGGATGGATATTTCATATTATTTTTGTGTAATGTGTTATTTGCAGAGGATGTTAAAGAAATACTCACACAGACCTTTCACACAGTCTATCTGCATCTTTATGTGCTCTGAGTGCTAAAGGAGATTGTAACTCTGTTTTATAGTTCATGTTTTAATCATCTGCTGAATTTAAACAGAGATGTCAGTGTAATGAAAAAACATCAACATAACCTAACACACTAAAAGTCATACCCAAGGGTGTGCACTTTTGCACTCAGACCAGTTTGTGTCAGTCACTGTGATTTGATTTAACTAGAGTTTATGTAAAGAATGTCAAAAGGGACAGTTTGGTTTGCGTAAGCCTTTTTAGCTGAAGGACAACATATAAGCAGCTCAGTTTCAAAAGTCTCTAAAGATCACAGAGACAAAATTAAAACAGAACATTGATGATTTATCTCCAGATTTCAGCTCTTTCCTAATATACTACTCCAAAACCTGAGCTATTTTACCTTTTGAACCATCAGAACTAAATGTCATGTCCCAAGAACAGGAATGCAGGAAGGTGTTTTACACTGTTTCTTCCTCAAACTTTTACCACAAAGTTGGAAGCACGCAATGGTACAGAATGGCACGTGTTACAGAGCACCGTATGCCAAAGCAACCAGACACATGAACGGTTTCTTCCTACAAGTCATCACTCTAATGAACACTTAAATCAATCACACAGCATCAAAGACAATACTTGTGCAATAAACCAGTCAACAACAATCATCCACTGTACCAAACTGGACCCTATGTGTATATAAAGTAACTGGTTACTCATTCCATATTTATTCTATATTCTATATTTGTTCCACTCTGCACAATTGCATTATGGTCTTTTTGCACATTTCCTACATGCATGTAGATATGTATATACAGATATATATTTCTTTTTTGTACATGTAATAATGTTTCTTTGTAATATCTATATACATACATATATCCTTTTTAAGCACACCGAGAGCAAGGTAAAACCAGAGTGTTGTAGCATTACAGTTTCCCTTCACTGGAAATAAGAGGCCTAAACCTGTTCCAGCATAACAATGCCCCTGTGCACAAAGCAGCTTCATGAAGATATGGTATGTTATGACTGGAGTGGAAAAACTGGAGTGTCCTGCACAGAGCCCTGACCTCAACCCCACTGAACATCTTTGGGATGAACTGGAACACCAACTGCACCCCAGACCACCTCACCCAACATCAGTGCCTGACCTCACTAATACTCTTGCAGCTGAATGAACATAAATCCCCACAGCCATGCTCCAACATCTAGTGGAAAGCTTTCCCAGAAGAGTGCGCATTGTAACAGCAAAGGGGAATAAAACTAATTTGTTGAATTTAAACAGAGATGTCAGTGTAATGAAGGAACATCTGTTATCTAAGGTCAGTACTTAAGAGAAATAAGGTCAATTAAAGTCCAGGACCAGATGGTATTACTGGGAGATTGCTAAAGTTCTATTCAGAACAGCTTTGTGGGGTGTTCACTAATATTTTTGGAATGTCCTTAGAACAGAGAAGGGTTCCAAAGATATGGAAGGAGTCTACAATTGTCCCAGTGCTGAAAGACAGCATTTAAAAGAGTTTGACCTCACTGGTCATGAAGACATTTGAAAAGATTGTGAAATGGTTGCTGTTGTTGACAGTGGGTGAGGCCCTGGACCCCATGCAGTTTGCATATAGGGCTAACAGAGGGGGTAGAGGATGCCAAAATTACACTTCTAAACCTCCTGTACAGTCATCTGGACAGTCCTGGCACACACACCAGGCTCTTGTTTCTGGATTTTTCTTCTGCTTTTAATTCTATCCAACCACATGTTTTAGTCAGAAAACTATCATCAGAATTTAATCTTAAGAGTAATCTTGTGGTCTGGATTATGGATTTTTTAACAAACAGATCACAGAGAGTAAAGGTTAATGGCTGTCTTTCAGAAAGGCGTGTCTCTTCCACTGGCTCTCCTCAGGGTTGTGTACTTTCCCCTTTGCTGTACATCCGCTACACTAATGACTGTAGAAGTCAGCATATAAATAGGCACATCCTGAAATTTGCTGATGACACGGTTATTGTTAGTTTACTTAATAAACATGATTCTCAGCATAGTTGGGCCAGTAGTTGATGAGTTTGTCAGTTGGTGTGACAGGTATTTTCTTCAGTTAAAGACCTCAAAGACAAAACATATGGTCATTGATTTTAGAAGAAACCAGTCTTGTTCTCCATCACTGACTTATATCAATGGAAGTTGCATAGAGATAGTTGACCAGTATAAATATCTGGGCACAATGATAGACAACAGGCTCAAATTTGATGTGAATACTGAGGTCATTTGCAAGAAGGGACAACAACGTTTGTACTTCCTTAGGAAGCTTAATTTGTTTAATGTTGATAAGGTTATGTTTATTTTAAAAATCTTTTATAGAATCTGTTCTCACCTTTTCTTTTATTGCCTGGTATGGAGGCATCAGTGTTAGGGATGAAAACAATCTCAGCCATATTGTGAAGGTGGCTGGGAAGCTGATTGGCTGTCCATAATTATCCTTGCTGACCAATTATGAGAAGCAGGTCATCCAGAAGGGAAGATCTATATTGGACTGTAAAAATCACCCCTTCATTGTTCAGTTGATGCTCTTCCCTCAGGCCGCAGACTAAGAGTCCTCTTTTATAAGTCCAATAGGACAAAAAACTCTTTTATTCCTAGAGCAATTCATCTGCTCAATTTGCACAATTTTGCTTTATTGTACATAAATGATTCTGATGACCATCTGTCACAAACATCGATAGGTAAGAGTTTCTTAATTTATATTAGCCTGTGTCTTTTCCCTTCTTGTGTCTTTGTGTATCTTGTGCTATTTATGTGTACCTGACTGCGAGACAAGTTTCCCTTTGGGACAATAAAGTTAAACTGAACTGAACTGAACTGAACTGAACTGAACATCTACATAATGTAACACACAAAATGCCATGCCCCTAGGGTGTGTACGTTTTCCCACTGTGTGTCAGTCACTGTGATTTGTTTTCATTAGTGCTTACGTAAAGAAGGACAAAAGGGACAGATTGGTTTGCATACACTTTTTTTTGCTGACAGAACACACATAAACTCAGTATAACACCAAATGGAAAAAAGGATTCTGAAGGTCACAGAGACAAAAGAAAAAAACAAAACATTAATGATTTACATCCAGATTTCAGCTCTCTTCTAATACATTATATATTTGTACATCTTTAAAATAATACATCTATAAATGTATATATTCATAAGTTTATATTCAGAATTTATATACTTTTGTAAAGCTTCTTTGTGACAATGTCTGTTGTTAAAAGCACTATACAAATAAAATTGAATTGAAAATTGAATGAGCTATTTTATCTTTTGAGCCATTTGAACTAAATGTAGTGTCCTCAGAACAGGAATGCAGGAAGGTGTTTTACACTGGGCTGACTTACACTGAGGCAATGTCCCTGATGTCCATGAAATGTTGCAGAGGCGTGTCGACCAAGACAGTCCTACAACATCCAGAGCCTTTAGGAACTCTGGACATATCTCATCCACCCCCGGGGCCCTGCCACCAAGGAGTTTTTTAACCACTTCGGTGACCTCAGCCCCAGAGATCACAACTCCGAGTCCCCAGGCTCTGCTTCTTCATCAGAAGTCATATTAGTGGAATTGAGGTCTTTGAAGTACTCCCCCCACCTACCCAAAACATCCCGAGTTGAGGTCAGCAGCCCACCATCCCCACCATATACAGTGTTGACACTGAAATGCTTCCCCTTCCTGAGACACCTGATGGTGGACCAGAATTTCCTCGAAGCCATCCAAAAGTAGTTCTCCATGGCCTCACCAAACCAAACTAGGCCTGTCTGGCATTCCTCACCCACCATTGAAGCTTACTCACCACCATGTGGTGATCAGTTCCCCTATCTTCACCCGAGTGTCTAAGACATGAGGCCGCAAGTCGAACGACATGACCACAAAGTCGATCATCAAACTGAGGCCCAGGGTGTCCTGGTGCCAAGTGCATATATGAACACCCCTATGCTTAAACATGGTGTTCGTTATGGACAATCCGTGATGAGCACAGAAGTCCAATAACAAAACACCACTCAGATTGAGGGAGCCATTCCTCCAAATCATGCCCTTCCAGTTCTCACTGTTATTGCCCACGTGAGCATTGATGTCTCCCAGCAGAACGAGGGAGTCTCCAGAAGGTATGCCCTCTAGCACTCCCTCCAGGGACTCCAAGAAGGGTGGGTACTCCAAACTGCTGTTCTGTGCATATGCATAAATGACAGTTAGGACCCATCCCCCCACCTGAAGGTGGAGGGAGCCTACCCTCTTATCCACCAAGATAAACCCCAATGAACAGGCTCCAAGTCGGGGGGCAAGAAGTATTCCCTCACCCGCTCGTCACCTCTCACCGGGGCCAACTCCAGAGTGGTAGAGAGTCCAGCCCCTCTCAAGGAGATTGGTTCCAGAGTCCAAGCTGTGCGCTGAGGTGAGCCCGACTATATCTAGCCAGAACCTCTCAACTTCGCGCACTGACTCATGCTCCTTTCCAGGTGACATTCCATGTCCCAAGATCCAGCTTCTGTAGCCGAGGATCGGACCGCCAAGGTCTCCGCCTTCGGCCACTACCCAACTCACACTGCACCTGACCTCCTTGGCCCCTCTCGTAGGTGGTGAGCCCATGGGAAGGGGGACCCAGGTTGCCTCTTCGGGCTGTGCCAGGCTGAGCCCCATCGGTGTAGGCCCGGCCACCAGGCGCTTGCCATCAAGCCCCACCTCCAGGCCTGGCTCCAGAGGGGGGCCCCAGTGACCTGTGTCTGGGCAAGGGAAAATGCCATCCAAATTTTTTATTCATCATAGGAGGTTTTCTGAACCGCTCTTTGTCTCATCCCTCATCTAGGACCAGTTTGCCTTGGGTGACCCTACCAAGGGCATAAAGTCCTGGACAACAGAGCTCCTAGGATCATTGGGACATGCAAACCCCTCCACCACAATAAGGTGGCGATTCCAGGAGGAGTGATCCTGATTCAAGTATATTTTATTCATTCTATCTTGGATATTACTCAATATCCACAACAATGAAGCACAACATTAAGCCATGGCTTTAAAATGTATATGCATTTTAATGTTTAGCCCTAGTCATCTTGTAGCAAAGCATGAGTGATTCTTATTTACTGATTTATTCATTTTCTTGAGTGTTAATACTGATTAGTTCCATATAAATATATATTAACTAAAGCCACTAACATGAAATGAGAATATTTTTTTATTTGAACATTTTCTCCCAAAAGAGAAATAAATGCATTAACAATTTGGTTAAAAGGATAATATGATAAAAAAAAAATAGCAAGAACAAAATAAATGACATGCATCTTTCCACGAATCTCAAACTGTTTATGAACTCTTACTCACTGAACAAAAGAACAATGCACATATCTTGAAGATTTCCACCAAAAGTATTTTCAGTAACAGTGAATAGTTGGAGAGCATTTTTGTACATATGTTAGATAAAAATCTTTAGCAACATACATCTTCAGTAGCTCAAATGTGTTTCTCAGCTTAGGAAAATATCTGAGAATCTGAATGAGATCAGAAGTTCAGGAATAAACAAGCCCATGAACATAAGACACATGGTTCATTTTAAGACTATTTGAACACACAATCGCTGCACAAAAGAACTAATACAAATTGTAAAAGTGCAAGTTTTACTTGTCAAAAAATTTCAGACAACTAGTTTATTTGCAAAGAATTAACTTTCAGAGAAAATTTCACACATCCGGCTCAAGAAAGATCTTCTGAAGCACTTCAAATGTGTGTTTCAGTTTTGGTGGATAGCTAAGATTTAAGGAATAAAAGAACCCCATGAGCAGAAGTCATGCATTGGCAAGTTACACCCATCCAGTACCTTGGTTCCATCTATCACAATGATCATGTTGGCAAGTGAGGAATCTTTCACTGTTACAGCATTGCACAGTATGATGACCTTCATCGAAATCTCAGCAAAGCCATCTTTGATGTCGCCTTTGCTGACATCCTGCCAAACACATAAAACCGTTCAAAGTGGTTAGAATAGCAAACACTATTAAACAGTCTCTACAAACATCCCAACAACATGCACAACTATCATGAAATAGGAAAAAAAGCTAAAATTTACTCTTCACATGACTCTCCCATGTACTGAATGAGGCAGCGGATCGCAGCATCCCTCCTACCTTCCTGTTGCTGTGAAAAATAGGAGGGTGGGTGAGTAGGTAAGTATCCATTGGAACCCTGACATGAGACCAGACAAATTATCTAGTCTACCTTGTGCAAATTGTTGTTTTGGAATTTAGAAATCTAATTTGTCAGAAATGCTCACTTCAGGTGTACTGTAGTAATAGTCCTCCCTCACCTAAGACAAATATTGAAAAAGGTCACGTTTTAGAGTAAAAATTAAATGCATATAAATCTGTGTATCATTTGTTCATTAATTTTTCAATGTGAAACCACGAATTAAAAAAAAAATAGAAAAACCATTCATTTTTTAAAATATTCATTTTCAAAACAAAAATGAACAAATGGATAACAGCTCGTTTTCCGATTTCTGATTTTGTACTCAAATCAGAAATGGAAAAGATGGATACCAAGCACTCATATCTCTTTTTTTGTCATTGTTTTTTTTTTCATTTGACACAAGTAGTGTCTTAACTACAAAGCCATAGACTAATGTAATTTGGTTAAGGGAGACTGAAACTACTGTTGATTAGACACCTGAGAAAACTAATTGGCATAGACCTGCAGACACTTCTAAATCTAAATAACACCACAGAAACGGCAAATACTAGTCACAAGAATCTAGGTCCAACTGAGTCTAGTAGATAGTACACAAAATCAGAGTCCTACCTTACCAGTAGAGAAGAATTTTAAGATCACACAAGAACCAAAAGCACACAAGTATCCCACTCAATGTAAGTTTGTTTGTAAAATTTGTATATACATCAAGTAATTTGATTTGAAAAATATATGAATGGAAAGAAAACTGAAAACTTTTTCACTTTTCTCTGCTGCAGTGATTATATTTCTGTTCTATGTGACAAGGAATTCATCAGTTCCAACCAGGTCATGGTAGGCACAGACAATACCAGACTTGTTCTGGTAAATGGGTGCATGTGACACTCCCCTTCGTCTGCTGTTCAACAGAAACTTTATTTTGGAGTGGCATGTCCCCCAGGACATAAAATAAATCCACCTGGACCATCTTTGTATTATATTGATATAATTGTTATTAGGTCTTGTTTTTTTATTGAATGGGTCAACTTTTTTGTTTAAGAATAAGAGTATTTACAATTTCAAGCTATGAAAAAGGTTTGATCTGTGTGTATGTGTTTGACAGTAATTTAATAAAAAAAAATTATTAGGGTTTTAAATATTGTTGTTAATTTTTGCTCAGTTATTTTTATATAGTTGGTTAAAATGAAACAAATGTTATTTCATTATATTGCCTAGGTGCTGAAAAAGAAGGATATGAGACATTCTATATTGCGCATTCCTCAAGCCTTTATATGTTAGGTATAACAGAGTAATGCAAAAAAGGCCAAAATGCAATCTGCATACTAAGGGTTAAACCAAATTTAAGAATATATTTGCTCTGCTGTTAATATCACTTTCTAAAATGTATAATCTTTGATTTATCTACATTAATAGTCAGTTCCCATTTACTACTCCATAAACTCAAAATATTTAACATTTGTTGTAAATTAATCTTTGTCTCTGCAATATGCACAATATCATCTTCATACAGCAAAACACCTACAGTATGTTATACCTAGCTATACCTAGGTTGGCTTGTTTAAGTTCTTGAGCCACATCATTTACATAAAGGGCATCATAAAATTTACCATGAGTACCAAAACCTAATAATTTTTACTTAAAAGGTCTCTGTTAATCCAATCAAAGGCTTTCTTAAAGTTAACAAGCCAAAAGAATGTGTTTTTGTCAGAATGAGGCTATATATATGAATCACATTGAGGCTGTGCAGGATGCAATCGCAGTACAGTGTTTAATAATCACAGGCAAACAAATCCAAAGAAATAGGCAGGGTTGAAAACAGGGACAGGCAGAAGTTGTACGATGAGCAAACAACAGTAACAGGGGAATTAATAATATCCAAAATCCAAATAATTAGAGCAGGGTCATACACAGAGAAAACACACGAGAACAGCAAGGCTTGGCAACATCAGAATAGAATACACTGAGCGATACTTCGCAAAGTAAGTGAGCGAGTAAGTAACTGATATATAGTGAGGAGATGAGAAACAACATGGCAACACCTGTGGCTGATCAGTAGGAGCCAGCACACTGTAGTTCTCGGTGACCATGTTTGTATGCTGCAATGGATTGTAGGTGATGAAGTCCAGTGCAGAGAGAGGAACTGATGTGACAGTTTTTAACATAAAGTTAAGTTATGTTATGTTATATAACATAACATAACATAACATAACAACTTAACTTTATGTTAAAACTGACAGATATAACATAAAAATGATTAATACATGGTCAATTCTCCTAAAACCGTTCTGCTCATTGACAAATATTCATTGAGTCGCTACATAATGATTAAGTCTGTTATTGAGGATACTTGAATATAATTTATATACTGTACCAATCAAACTAATTGATTCAACAGAAATCTAGGATCAAAATTTACAGACTTAGGGATAGGTTTTATTATGGCTTTATTTCATACCAATGGAATAATACCAGTCTGAAAGCATGTTTGAAACAAACAAAGCAACTTGTTCATATGGACTTTTGAAAACCTCATTTGGAAGTCCTTCTATGCCCACAACTTTGTGTGCTTTAGCTTTGTCCACCACTTTCTGAACCCCCCCCTAGTGTAATCTCATTATTCATCATAGAATTTTTACCAGGTGCAGTATCACTTGTTTCTTTCTCAAGCTCACATTTTACTTCACAAATATCAAATAAGATCTGATCATTAAATAAAGAGGAATAATTACTTGCATACAAGTGACCGTAATCTGTTTCCCACTGTTTCAATATCTGAATAGTCTCAAACAGAGATTCAGCATTTGCCAATAAAATTTCCATTGGAATCACTTTACACTTTTCTGGTCTTAGGTTACTTATTTTCCTTCATAATAGCTATGGATTACTAATGTGTAACTGTTCTGCTACTTGTACCTGCTACTTAAGGACTCGCTGATGCATGCTAGGGTTGCAAAGCATTTAATGTTTTATCCCTGTTTCACTATTATTGCAGAGACTTTGTTTCTTGTGTCTGTCTTCTGTTTTTTTTTTTTTTTTTATCCTTGCCTGGTTTTAGGATATGGTCTCTGCTTTGCCTTTGATTAACCTGTTCTCTGTGTTTCTGAATTCTGCCTGGAATTTTGGATGCTTGTGACTCAATTGAGTACCAACAAAGCCTGCCTCTATATGCTCTGGCTCCCTATTATGGTGTGGAGGATCCACCAAATGGCTTTTTACTTCAGTGCTGGTTTTATTTTGAAGACCTGGCGGAGAACCTCCCCATGTCCCTCAACACCAGCTCCATAGCCAAGAAAGCCCAGCAGCATCTTTACTTTGTGGGACATAGTGAGAACAGCTGAGAAGATCATCGGCGTCTGTCTTCCCTCATTGACAGAAATTTGCCACACACGCTGCATTCGCAAAGCCACCAGCAAATTGGACGACCCCACACATCCCTCACACACACTCTTTACCCTCCTGTCATCTGGCAAGAGGTACTGAAGCATTCAGGTCCTCACTGGCAGACTGTGTAACAGTTTCTTTCAATAAGCCATCAGACTCCTGAACACTCAGGGACTGGACTGACACACACACACACACACACACATACACACACACACACACACACAAATTAATACATTCAACTACCTCTGCAATTTTTGTACATATTATTCAGATTAGCATATGACTTAGATCAGAAATGTTTGCACATTTGCACACTTGCACTTTATGTAGTCTATGTTGTCTTTGCAATGTTTGCACTTTATGTTGTCTTATATTGCACACATGCACTTTTGTACTTCTGTGTTGTTTTATATGTAGTACCTTGGTCCTGGAGGGATGTTGTCTCATTTCACTATGTACTGTATCACCTGTATATGGTTAAAATAACCATTAAAAAGCCACTTGACCTTGAGTTTTTACCCAATAAGCACGTGCCCATGCCCATGTCTGAGTCCATGCTCATGTTTATGTCTGAGTCCAAGTACATGTCCCTGCCCAAATCCACGACCATGCCCCTGCCTGATCCAGTCACAGAGCCTGCTCCTGATCCAGTCACAGAGCCCATTCCAGTTCTAGTCACCATGCTCATACCTAACACTGGATCCATGCCTTTATCTGAGCCCATATCTGTGTCCATGCCTATGTCTCTGCCCATGCCTGAATCTATCCCTGAACCTGAGCCCATACCATGGTTCAGGAGTCTGTATCTGATTCCAGGCTAATGCCTGTGTCCAAATCCATTCTCATGTCCTCGCCCCAACTTTGGCCAAAAATCTCTGTGGTGATGTTCAGTGCCAACCCAGAACCCACAGGTCCTTCCGTGGGAGACACCTCATGAGGTGCGACCCCTCATGAGGCACTCTGGAGTAGCACCTTTAGGGAGGGGATCTGTCAGGGATTTGCCTCCTGCCCAAGCTGCACTGCAGTGAGTATTAAGGCTTATTAGGAGTGCTGGTAATAACTTGGTGATGCACACGTGGTGATGCACACGTGGCGAAGCCCCGTTTCATTGTTATTGCTGAGCCTTTGTTACATGTGTCAGTCCTCTGTTTTTTTGTATTTTTGCCTGGTTTTAGGATATTGTATTATAGGATATTGAGTATGTGTGTAAGATTACCCTGTTCTCTGCATTTCTGAACTCCGCCTGGTATTTTGGAACTCTGCCCATGGATTGCCTTTGATAGACATGACTGCTCTGTGTATTTGTACTTTGCCTGTTGACTTTGTATATTGGAACATGTTTCGGACTTTGCCTAACCACATTTACATTTATGTCATTTGGCAGATGCCATTATCCAGAGTGACATACATATAGTATTAATGTTAATGTAGTATAAAATATAGTGTATGTTAATGTAGCATAACTTCTTAATGCAGTATGATATAGTATACTATATTTACAGGTAGTATGTATATATGTATCTCATTTATCAGCAGTTGAGGGTTAAGGGTCTTGCTTAAGGGACCAGCTAAGGAAGTTTGACAGTGCTGGGATTTGAACTCACAACCTTCCAATCGCTAGTCCAACATCTTACCAAATGAGCTACCACTTTTATTTTATATTAGATATTTATTATTTTAATTTTGTGTGTGCAGTATGTCCACTGGTTTAACTTGTGCACCAGAATTCATTTGTGGGTTTAAAACTAATTGGGTGAATACTTATGCACTAGCAATCTTTATGTTTCTTATTGGTAAATAATTTTACAAATTATATTGTTATTTCATTTACTTCATTATGATGTGATAATTAGTGTAGATTCATGATATAAAGCCTTTCACCCTACTCTGTGTTAGGTTTGTGTCAGTCCTGATCCTGTCATTGTAAATAAAACTATTACCAATGTTGTAGATTCCCAGACCTGTCCTGATGAGGCCGTAATGATGGGTACTGATTTCCGGTGCTCCCAACGAGTGGCAGCCTGTTACTGCTCACTTTTGAGCTTTTTTTCTTAGTTTCTCTTTTATTCTCGCAACTTTCTAGCTTAAGTCTTAGCAATTTAAATCTGACACCATGCACTATTGTTTCGTGTTAGTTCTGATTATCTTTGTTTGGTATTTTTTACTTTTTTCACTCGTGTGTGGAGACCTGGCATGCGGCTCTTTGTTTACACTCAAGATCAGCTGTTAGCGCTGTGCCCTGTAGCGGTGCTGCCACCGGAGGAGGAAGAGACGGGGGTGTCGAGCTGGGAGAGAGCGCCGTTGCCCGAGAAGGAGACGATACTGACCATCTCTTCCTTCTGTAATCATGGGAAATGTAAGATCTCTTACCAACAAGATGGATGAGCTAACGGTGCTAACCCGGTTCCAGATAAAATTCCGGCAGTGTAGCATCATGATGCTAATGGAGTCCTAGCTAACACCACTAACGGATAAGAGCGTGGCGCTGCCCGGCTTCCAGCTGCTGCGGGTGGACAGAACGAGGGAGAGCGGTAAGAGGAAAGGAGGGGGACTGGCAATGTTTGTGAATGACAGATGGTGTAAACCTGGGCACATCACTGTTAAAGAGCAACTCTGCAGTATAGACATTGAGCTTTTAGCCGTTAGCATGCGACCATACTACCTCCCCAGGGAATTCTCGCATGTTATCGCAATAACGGCGTATGTCCCCCCCTTTACAATTTACACTGGCAATTTTTTCGGGATGTAGCATGTGCAATTTTGTGGGTATTCTATTGTATACTATTTTTATATTTTAGACTGCATAGTGTCAATTTGTATGTTTATTATATTTTATTTTATTCCATTGTTTAAATTTTTGCTGCTTTCTGTTTCTGTCCAATTTCTGCCGTGACAATGCAAATTCCCCATTTGTGGGACTAATAAATTATCTTATCTTATTTTATCCATGGTTACAGTTTAGTATGAAGAGCTCATATCTGTGCTGTGTGTTCAATGATCAAAACTGCCCTTCTTTCTCAAATTACATACTACAGACTACTTGATAGACACCTCCAAAGCTCTGGGGTTTTTTTTGCTTTGTTTTGTTGTTTTGTTTTTTTCCGTTCGTGCCCTGTCCAACTGAGATTTCAATACAATCTGTTTTGTAAAGCTTATGAAGGAGGTGGTTGTTGGGATTAAGTCACCAAGACAAAATTAAAGCAAATAGTAACTCTCTTGGTCAGACACTGCCGAAAGTTCCTGAACAACACTCAGATCTGCAGAAGGTACAACACTGATAGTCTAAATGCTTTGCATTTCAGGTATGATTTTCAGTATTCTCACATTTCAGTTCTCTCCTAAAATATTTATTTCCTAACACTTAACAAGTGGAAATGTTTTATAGAGCTTGACTTGTGGAATAACTTGAGTTTTTAGTATATTTTTGCATATCACAACCAGTGATGATGATAGAATTATAGGAATGGCATAGGAAGTGTGTTTATATATATATATATAAAAAGATGCATAAAAAGATGAAGTAATTTGAAACATTCATATATATATATATATATATATATATATATATATATATATATGAATGTTTCAAATTACTTCATCTTTTTATGTCCAAAATCATTTAGCACAAGTACTTGTAATTGACAGCTGTATTTGGACTCAGAAAGTCATATGGGTCTATTATATAATGCAATTTATCTACCTATTTTGTGATTAAAATCAAGGTAAATGTGCTTTGATTTGCAAATCTTTGTGTGCTATACTGCTTCCTGGTGCATTTCTTAAAAAAAAGAAGAAGAAGAAATGAACTTTTGTACACTGTAATAAATAAAAAGTTAAATTAACTTAAAAAAAATAAGGCACTCAGCTGCAAAGGATTTCTGAGTTTAGTCAACCTTTGGCCAAAGAGTGCCAACTTATTTTTAAAAGTTAGACTATTAGTTCACTCAAACTGCTTGAGCAAACTAATGAACTAATTCCTAAACTTGAGTTTCCAGAACTTTCTGGCCTAAAGTTGAGTTCACTTAAGTTATATCTTTATTCTATTATGAAGATTCATTCCTCACATTTGTAAATACAAAAGTGTTGTATCAAATACATGTTTATTTAATAAATTAATATTAATAAAACAACAAAACCACATGCAAAACAAGCATGTACATACATTTACAAAAACTCAAGAGAGAGAGAGTGAGTAAGAATCAGAACGAGAACAGAGAGCGACAGTTGAGAAAGACAGGTGCAGAGAGAGGGATAGACAAAGAGACTCATACAGAGAGAGAGAGATGAACAGATGAACAGGAAGAGAATCAGAGACAGGAAAACAGAGACAGGCAGGTTGAGAGACAGAGTGGGAAACAGAGATTGAGGGAACAATACAGAAGGCAAATGAAGCTTGCTGAGCCTGAGAGCAACTACAGAGTAATAATAAACCCTGGATAGAAAACACAGCAAGGAAAATAATCACCATTCTCTGAAATGGGGAAAAAGTGGCTCTGCATCCTGTAGTAAAAACAAGCATAAATCTATATATTCAAGGTGGTCTAGTAACATCTTTATTTGTATATTCTAGGTGGTTATATTTAGAAGCCTATTTTGAGAGTACAATCTAGGACAGGTTCAGCCCATCCCTGTTCCTGGAGATCAAACCAGGCTGTAGAGCTTAGTTTCAGCTCTAATACAAAAACAGTCCCCTCCTAAGGTATTGGAACAGCATGGCCAATTAATTAGTTTAATTAATTAGTTAGTGTGAGAGATCAAAAGATGAATATTAGAAGAGAGATCAGAGTTTCAGCTTTATTAGATGATATTTACATCTATATATGTTCTCATGCAAATAAAATGTATGTATGTCAGAAGAAAATATATGTATGTAAGAGAAGAATGTATGCATGTGTGTGAACAGGAGTATAGTGGAAACTTAAGGTAGGTCATTTCTAGTGCTGTGATTGGCTGAGAAGCTCGAGCAGGGTCATATTCAAGTGCTGATCAAAAAAAAGGAAGACATCCGTACTCTGGCGTATTGACTGCTTCCCTATTTTTTTAATCTTTAACAAATCTCAAGATCCAGACAGAAATCCAGATACCATTTGAATGTGATCACGAATTTCTCCATACAGTCTCTTCTCAGAGGCTCTGTTAGACTTTTATGTTGACCATCATTTTGACCGACAGGGTCATAAAAATTCCATCTTAATCTATGACCCCGTTGACACGGTATTAAAATGCATCTTGGCCAAACTGATCACAACTAGATAGCGCTAAATACAAGTGTAAACATCCTCCAAAATGCATTCAAGACTTTACCTATGAATTTAACCACTTGCCTTCCATAGTGTAAATGCCAATGCATCCCGATGCGTCCCTAACACGGAAGAAACAAGAAAATATGTCATTAATGCTGGATGCGAGGTTGTTTTTGTAACTGCGAGACATGCTAGAAAAAAGAATGGAGAGAAGCACCAATGTACATGGTTGGAGTGAAAGAAAATAAAAGCAAGGTATGTTGTATGAAGGTATGTTGCAGGTTTAACGTTTTAATAGAATTGTGATTGGGGACCTTTGACCTTCCAGTGGAAGTAATCTAGGCAGTAATGAAATTTGAACAAAGTGGTCAGCTGGACACCTTGGAGACTCATGATAAACACAGGTGTAAACGTCAATGTGTTTTGGCAGTGCATTTGTGACCTGAATGCTCAAGACACATTTTTAAACCAAGTTTAAATAAGGCCTATTATTTGCCGTCATTTTAAGTTTCATTTTTATTTTAATGATAACGAGAAATAGAAGGTGTCAAAAGTTTCCAAGTCTGTTCCTGTTGTTAATGAATGGAGCGCAGCAGGTCATGCTTTTTTTGTGACAATGTGCATGTGCGTAAATGTCCAAGAAACTGAACACATTGCTCATTGTGAGCGTATCAGATGTCCTGACTTCTTCTTAACTCACATGGTCCCTAACTGCCCACTGCAGTGATCTAAAATAGAATTATGCTCAGGGTTGGGATGGTTATAAAAAATGTATTCCAGTACTTTTTACTTTTTACGGTACTAATTACCTGCTACAAAATATAATCAGTAACAAAACAAATTGCCAGTAATGTAACTGATTACTTTCTGTTACTTTTGGATTCCCTCAATGCCAAATATGAGGATGATGACAGGATTTTCTCAGCTGGAAGGCAAAACTTACACTTACACTTGTTCCCTTTTTCTGATTTAAAGACAAAATAATGGTGAAATTTTCATCCAGTGAGCACATATTTTCACCAGAGACCATGATAATGAATTGGTGACTGTAAGATTAGCTCTGATTTCACTCAAGAACAGAGTGGTGATGTGTGATGTGCTGTGTGCACATGTTCATGGTAGTGTATCGTTGTTATTTAGAGCTGCTACTACCGATTATTTTGACAATCAAATCTGTCAATTATTTTTCCTTGATTATTCAATTAGTTTTATTTTTTTTTAAATGTACATTATATACAAAATATATTTACTTGAAATATTTATTTGCAGCATTTTAATCAGCACTACTATAGAACCTTTTCTTAACTAGGCTTAATTAAGTAGCAGTTCACTAATTACAACATTACTGACATTTACCAGATAATCTGTCACAGCATGAGAATATTATCAAGTTCTCATGTCAACCAAAAAAGACTCTCAGACTAACTCAAGGTGATAGGATTATGTACATATTTTACTGTTAATCACTTTTTTAATCACTTACCACACTTTATGCAGCTGTGTATGTATTTCAAGTCATGATTTGTTCAAATATCAAACAAAAGTTCAAAATAAAGATAAAATAAATATCAGCTGCCTGTTTCACTCACTGAAACTCTCTGATGCCGAGCTCAGTTTGCTTGTTGTGTGCGCGAGCAAGGCGAATCATTTTCAGAGTGTGGAATTGACTCCAAAGATTTGCATTATACAATCATTTATCAGCACTACTGGATCAGAAAAATAGACTAGTTTAACTTTTTACCTTTTTAAGATAATTGAATCAAATAGCTTTGCTACTTCATGTCTAACAAAACCTAACAAAGCTGTTCCAGATAATTCACTCCATCTCATAGTGGTAACAGATTAAAATGATAAACATGTCATAACATTGTAGGCAAGGTTAATTTTACTCCTATTACACAGCATTTCCTGAATCATCATCACTTGATTCCCTCCAGTAATCTTATTGGGACTTGGTCCTGTGTGAATCCACTGCATTTGCATGATGTTACTAACAAAGGACTGTGTTTATTTGACAAGATTCAAACATTTATTTCTGAAAGTTAAATAAGATTGTGATGGAGTGCTTGTGCAACTGGGCTTGCCGAGGTGGAGATTCGAACCGGCACTCTCTGGCTCTTCGTGTGCAGGAATTAGCCCTTATTGAATGTCCCTCAATAAAACTTTCCATAACCAAATAAATAGTATAATGACAAGTGAATATTTCATTTTATATAATCTAATATAGCATATGTATATGTATCCCCTTCCCCTTTCTTTTAAACCGAAATACATTTGCTTTTCTTTTCAACTAAAATATCTCCTCCGTTTCTTTTAAACCGAAATGTATCGCTTTTCTTTTCCAACCAAAAAATTTCTTCAGTTTCTTTTCTTTAAACCAAGATATATTTGTGTTCCTTTTAAATCAGAATATTTCTCCCATTTAATGCATTTAGTGCAACATATAATGTTCGCACGCCGGACTGTGTAGCTTGGCTTCTTTTAAGCACGGCTCACATCTGCGGCGCGTCTCCCCCGATTGCGGCCATGTGATCGTCGCGTAGCGACTGGACCTACATTAGGACCCCGGGTTTTCCGTGGCTCCGCCTGCGAGGTGACTGGCGATGCCACAATGGCTCACGATGTTACAGTTTACATATCTCAACATGCTTTCTCAGGTTGGATGGCGAATGTTTGTTGGCAGTGACAAAGTTTGTGTACAGTAAACTTTCTTCAAATCTTTCTTCATTTTAAAAATCTCAAAAACAGACTTCAGATATGGCCATGGGAGCTCTGGTAATGACTTATAATTTCTATCTGAAATACCCCCTCCAAGTTCAAATTGAACTGTTAAGGTACGAGTACATTACACTTGAACATAGGAGTAGTTTACTATGATTGGTTTTCTCCTGTGATGAACACAGTGTATGGCCTATCACTTGTTAGAAATTAAAAGAAAATTCATTCACTGACTTCAAAACTGTGTTCAAAGTAATGAGTAAAGAGAACCTTCGAAGAGAACCTTGACCAAGGGGTCAGAATCAGAATGACTATACAAATAAAGCTAGGCAAACACATACAGAATAACAGTATGAATTGCTTAGAATCTGTGTCAGCATTGGTCATGTTTGGATGGTGACAATGATGTCTTAGCTCATAGGAGATTGAGTTCATCACTGGCTCAGCAGTAGATTTGATAAAACCCACAAAGCAACCATAGGCACTCACTCTGGAATTGAATCTTCTTCTGTGGTGTTCCAAGGGGCTGGGGCTTGGTGTGGGACTCGTGTGAGCAGTGGGTCCAGGGTATCCCATACTGGGATCCATCACTGCTCTTCAGGTTCTTAACCCTCCCAGTCCAGATACTCAAGCTTGCCCTCTCTCCTACAGAAAATTCAGGAGGGCCATGATTGTAGGTTGAATGGCTGTCAATGTTAAATGGTTCCTTGGTGCAGGTGGGTGGTTATGGGTGGCTAGTTGAAGACTGGGGGCCTGGGATGACAAGCTTAAGCTGTGACATGTGGAAGGAGAGTTTCAGGTGCCTGGGCAGGTTCACCTTGTAGGTGACAATTGATCTGAGACAGAATTCTGAGAGGCTGAGGTCTGAGGCTGGTATACCAACTTAGATAAAACTGGGGGGTCTTTCCTCTGTGCCAGTCAGCAAAGTACTTGTTAGTCTCTGCCACTTGTTCTGGGCACTGGGGGGCATGCTCCAACATCCACTCATTCCATTGGAACCAGGCATCAAAGATGAGCGATTTGATGGGGCTGGCATTCCATGGAAATAGGGGTGGTTGGTAGCCAAACACACACTGGAAGGGTGTAAGGGGGTGGCAGAATGGCAAAAGCAATTTTGGGAGTATTCAGCTCATGTAAGAAACTGGGCCCAGTCTCATTGATTTTCAGCATGGTATATTCTCAGGAAGCAGCTAATCTCTTGGTTCACTCTCTCTACCTCTCCAGTGAACTGTGGGTTGTGGCTATAGGAGAGGTGCATGGACACCCCCAACATGTCCATGAAGCTGGTATAAACCTAAGCCATGAACTGGACCCCTTGTCACTGCCATATTGTTGGAACACATGATTGAAAATCAGCTCTGCAGTCTCAAAGACTGTGAGAAGCATGGGCAGTAGTATCTGACACAGGGAGTGGGAAAACTGGTCCAGGATAACTAGAATTACAGTGTTACTAAGGAATTCAGAGAGGTCAGTGGCAAAGTCCAGAATGATTGAGACCAGGGGTGGCATGGTCAGTGGAGAGAGTTTTGCAGTGGGGAATGTGCTTTGGACCTGGCACAGGCTGAGCAGGTGCAACATGCTCATGGATATCATCACCCATGTTGGGCCACCAGTACTTGATGGCACTGATTTAATAAGAAACCGGGTACATAGGATAACATGAAATTAAATCTTGTGAAATAGAGGGACCATCTGGCTTTTCAGAGATTAAGACATTTGGCTGTGTGGAGATATTCAAGGATCTTATGTTGAGTCAGGATGTTAAAGGGGTGTGAAGCACCCTCTGGCCAGTGTCTCCACCCTTGCCAAAAAGTCACGGTTACTGATGTCATAATTTTGCTCAGTTGGGGAGAACTTCTGGGAGAAGAAAGCCACAGGATATAATTTTGTCTTTTCAGCAAAGTGCTGAGACAGGATGACTGACATAGAGCTTATAGAATGCCCACTGAATATGGATGCCTTAGGTCCCAGTAGTCTATGCATGGCCATAGTCTGTCTCTTTTCTTTTGGACAGAGAAGAAGTCTGCTGAGGCTGGTGAAGTGGAGAGTCAGATGTATCCCTGTGCCTGAAGGAGTTCAACTGTGCAATCATAAGTGTGATGAGGAGGTGGGCCACTGGATTTGGTTTTACTGAACTCATCCCTGAGTCCATCATATTCTTTGGGGATGTTCACAGGGGTTTGCTGGTTCAGGCTTTCCACTGAGGTTGTAACAAATGTTAAGCGTGGGTGTTACAGGCAGTGACAGAAGAAATACTTTAGCTACCTAAAGTCCATTTAGTGAGCTTTCTCTCAGTCAAACAGATTTAGGGATTATGGAATCACATCAAGGGCTGACCCATAATGAGGGGGTGTTTGAAGGTATTGGTTTCATGGAGGACAATGAGCTTATGTTGTAAGCTGCTGACTCAAAGCTGTACAGGAGTGGTGAATAGGGTGATGGTACCAGGGCTGATAGGTGCCCCATTAATCATGCAGATATTCAGTGGCAGTACCAGAGGCTACTTCCTACTGTAGCTTGAGCTGGTATGCTGAGCCTTGGTTGATGAGGTTTACTCAAGGCCAGGAGTCAGTAAGTTCTGAAAATAAAATAAACATGACCTGAGTGCAGGATCTTAGCTTGCAGCCTAAAGGATTGTAAGAAAAATATGAGCTTTTACTCACCAAGGGGTTGAGTATAGAAGGGCAGGCAAATTACCCCTGGTAATTGTCAGTAGTGGAAGTGCAAGTTCCTTCTCAGGGACAACAACATGACAGGGTAGTTACTTTTAAAAATATTACTGAAAAGTCTATACCTGCTGAAAAATAAAAATTCTTTCCAAAGAAAATTATACAATAATATGTATATAACATACTTCTCTAAAATGAGTCCTCTCATTTTGGCACCTTCTAAACCTTCTAGTTGTTCCAGATTTTGTAATTCTTTCTTTCTTCCTTTCTTCCTTCCTTCCTTTCTTTCTTTCTTTCTTTCTTTCAGGAACAATGTAAAGAAATAAAAAAAAAATAAAAAAAAACTTTAATATCAACAAGGAGAAGCTTTGTACAAGATTTAGGGATCATCAGATTCATACCCACATAGACACAAGTACACAAACATACACAGCAACACCAAAAGGCAAAAGGTCAACTAGACAACTAGACTGAATGACCATAGAATTCTTTTCTTTGTGAAGAAAAATTCCATCACAACATCTAGCCAAGTCAAGAACACTTTTGAGGAGGTAGGCCCATCATTGTCAAAAACTACACTCAAGAGTCACCTTCATGTATGTAAATGCAAAGGTTTTTACCTTAGAATGCAAACCATTGCTAACAACTGAAAGAACAGAAAGGTCAGATTAAACTTTGCTAGAAAGCCTGCCCAGCTCTGGGGCAACAATCATTGGACAGATAATAATAATAATAATAATAATAATAATAATAATAATAATAATTTCTTTATTTATATAGCACAGTTCATATAGAAATGCAGCTCAAATTACTTCAGACACATCATAAAATCAGGGCTCACACAACATTTGGAATTACAAGCAGGTGGAATATAAAATTACAAAAGATAAAAGATAAATAGAGAGATAAAATAAATAAAATGGAGGTAGGTGGAATACATATAACTGAAAACATAAAAGGGAGAGATAAAAGATAATTACATGATAAATTTAATCCAGTGAAATGAACTAAAATATGTGGATACATTAAAAAGCCAATATAAAAAGATATGTTTTAAGTGACACTTTAAAAACAGTAATCAACCCTGATAATAATCCTCCCATAATTTTGCTCTCCCATAATTTTGAGGCATAATAGTTAAAGCTGCCTTACCACTGTACTTATGTTTAATTATTGATATGCAGAAGAGTCTATCAGTGCAAGATTGCAAAGTTCTAAAAGTAGTATAAAAGGTGAAAATTTCAGTTATATATGAGGGTGCTAATCCATTGAATGTTTGTAGGTAAGTAAAAGAACTTTAAAATAAACTCTAAAAGATACAGGTAGCCAATGGTGTTTATACAGGACTGGTGTAATATGATCTGATTTTCTTTGTTATTGTTTATTTTCTGGCTATTCTTCAACCAATATTCTAGTTTAAAACAGTACCAGAAAACCCCAGAGCTTCTTAGCACTGTGATGTTCAATAGTCTCAAAAGTAGCGCTTAGATCCAATAGGACTAGAATTCATGCCTTTTTGCCGTTTTGGGTATGATCAATGACTACCTTTAATAATGCTGTCTCTGTATTATTGAAGGCTCTAAATCCTCACTGGAACAACAACAACAAAAACAATAAACAATAAAAGAACAGCCAGACTAGTCAAGGACAAACATATAAAACATATAAAAATAATGGAGGCAAAAATAAATAAGTGATTATTCAATTCAACCATCTTCCATACCATTAATGGAAGTTAAAAAAAAAACTTGCCAAGTAATGATAAACCTTTTAACAGACACCTTAATTAAATATAAATATTCTTAATGCCAGTGTCCAGAGGTGAAGGGTCTTTCCATTTACACAAGATAAGGCCCCTGGCCAAATGTGAGCAAAAATATGAAACGCCATTGGGGAGTATACTTGGGGAACACCAAGTATAGCAAAATATAAAGACGGTGTGATAAATGGGCCAGAAATTTTAGAAAAGGCTCCAAAGATCAAAATCTAAAAATGTGATCGCTTTGGACATGTCCAAAACATGTGAAGCAGTGTAGCTGGAAACTGTTTACATTGATTGAATGTAGGATCAAGATCTTAGATAGTTTGATCAGAGCCTCTGTGCTGTTCTTCAGGCCTGCTTTTTCTAGCCACTGCTAGGTATTCCTGATGTCAGCCACTTCCTCTGTCTGCTGGTGGTACATTCCATGGAGGGCCTTGGTTTTCCACAATGCTTTTTTTGCCTCCTCGTCATCTTCTGTCTTCTGCTGCCTGAGTCATTCTTTCATCAATTCGTCCTGGGGGTCAATCTTCTTGATGTATTCACAGATGTTCCTTGTTTCATTTCGAATGGTGTATATATATATATGTGTCTGTCTATACTGTCAATTGTGCCTATCTGTTTTACAAACACCTGCCTTCATGTTTTGTTTACACATGAAGCCTGGAGAAATGCAGTTTCATTCACTCCTGTTGATTGGTCTGAATAATAATAATCTTTACTTTGACTTTGACTAACAGTTTGAGTTTAATGAACAAACAGAAGGAGTGATATTGCAGTGAGATATTTATTCATTTGATTCACTAAAATATTGAACTCCACCAAGATTGCTGAAAAATATATACAAGTTGGTAAACATTATATTGCTGCATTTTCATAAAATTTTAGAGGAAGCTGGGATTCCTCCGTAGTCATAAAACAATCATCTGTGTTGTGTATATAAGGCATTTTATTTTACATTTTATGGAATTATGATCATTAGTTAAAACTTCACATCTTTACAAAAATTTATTTATAAGTCTTCATTTACTTATTTGCAAAAGCCATTCAGAAGAAATTGCAAGTTTTGTAGCCCAAACTAAAATAAAACTAGAAGTGAGTGTTTATAATATTATTTCTAAAAAAAAGTGTTAAACCCTGTAAATGGTCAAATGTATTACCTTCCATCAACACGAACAGCATGAATATCAGCTATTTGTGATCTAGATGCGACTCACCAACACACATTTCTTCACCTGTTGTTTCTTCTCGAGCCCTTATTCTATGAATTTCTGTTAAAAGATTAACATCCTTTTGCAGTAATTATCAGCATTGACAGTGGTACATCCTGAGATATAATATGATTCATGGTGCAGTGTGGGGATGATGTCATACTGTTTGGGTGGTTTGGGTTTTCCTTTATTCCTTTATATGGTATATAAGGGAAATGTCAGTGTGTTTCATGATTGTGTCACTACCAACCAGACCTATGTGAAACGTGAGTGTTTGTGATTACATATTTTTAATGTCACACGTGAGATTAGAGATTTTACCTATTCTCAAGACAGAAACCTTTTGTAATATATACATTTGTCTATAGTATCTGAAATTAACATTAGTGAATAAGCTGTAGGGGTGTGAGCCTGTTTCATTTCTCATTTGTTTAGTTTTATTAATTGTTATGAAGAATGGTAAATTTATTGTATTTTTATTTTGTGTGATATTTAAGGGTTAAGTTAGGTTTCCCTTTTGTAAATAAAATGCTTTGAGATTTGGTTTGTAAAAAAATCAGTTTAAAAAAAAAAAGAAAAAACTCCTGGTTAGTACGTCTGCTTGAGTTTCATGTTCTGGGTCTGGAAATTGGTGAACTGGAAGATAGGGGAGACACACTTGCCTATATTGGGGTCTACCTATTGTTACAATTAATTTTGAGACAAGGACCCTGAATCCTGTCCCATATGACACCACTTAAAGAATGATGATTGAAATGAAGAATTGAACTCCTGTGCAATGATTCAATATTTACTTCAAATATCCACTTATGTATTGAAGTGGTTCTTGCAGTTATCAGTTTAACTGGAGTCAGTGGTTTCGTCAGGACGGCTGAGACATTTTAATCCCATTTTTTATTTTTTAGTGAGTTTCCCTACAATACGTCAGTGATGGAGAGGCGTCTGTTCATACTCCTGTTCATCACAGGTGAGAAAAGTATGTATATGTGTGTGTGTGTGTGTGTGTGTGTGTGTGTGTGTGTGTGTGTGTGTGTGTGTGCGCGAGTGTGTTTCTTTACATGTACACATGTGTGTGTGCATGTGTGTGCCTGTGCGTGAGTGAGTCATCCACACCCTAGTTGTAGGTGAGCTGATCAGTATGCATGGTGGATTAAAGCAATAAATTTACCTGATTTACAGAAAAAAAGCAATCGATAGCCCTCATCTTCCTAAACTGGTAACCCTGTTTAGAACAATATTTAGAACATGCAACACTATACAACAAGATACATAGTTACAGAAATATTAAGTTTAGGTAGATGTTTTTACAACCCCAATTCCAAAAAGTTGGGATGTTGGGCAAATTGTAAATAAAAACAGAATGCAATGATATGAAAATCTCATAAACCCATATTTAATTCATAGCAGGACATAGAAAACATATCAAATGTTTAAACTGAGTATGTATCATTTGGATCATAAATGTATCATTTAAAGAAAAAAAAATAGATAATTGTCATGTTGGAAAATGCAAGTTCTTCACTGAATGACACGTTGTCTAGATGGGAGCATATGTTGCTCTAGAACCTGGATATACTTTTCAGCATTGACAGTGCCTTTCCAGATATGCAAGCTGCCCATGCCAAGTGTACTAATGCACCCTCATACCAGCAGAGATGCTGGCTTTTGAACTGAGAGCTGATAATGCACTGGGTGGTCCTTCTCCTCTTTAGTCCCTGGTTTCCGAAAAGACTTTCCACTTTTCCACAGTCCATTTTAAATGAGCTTTTGCTCAGAGAAGACGTTGGTGCTTCTGTATCATGTTCAAATACAGCTTCTTCTTTGAATGATAGAGTTTTAACTGGCATCTGCAGATGGCACAGTGAATTATGGTCACTGACAATGTTTTCTGGAAATATTCCAGAGCCCATTTAGTAACATCCATTACAGCATCATGCCTGTTTATGATGCAGTGCCGCCTAAAAACCCGAAGATCACGGGCATCCAGTGTGAGTTTTCAGCCTTGTCCCTTGTGCACAGAGATTTCTCAAGATTCTCGGAATTCATTGATTATATTATGAACTGTAGATGATGATATATTCAACCTCTTTGCAATTTTAGACTGAGGAACTTTTTTCTGAAATTCCCCCACTATTTACAGATGCAGTATCAGGGTGATTGGTGATCCTCTGCTCCAGCTTTACTTCTGAGAGACACTGCAACTCTAAGATGCTCTTTTTATACCTAGCCATGTTACTGACCTGTTGCCAATTGACCTAATTAGTTGCAATTAGTTGTTTGTCTCCAAGTTAGCCTTGTGATAAATTGGTGCCCTGCCTCGCCTCTCTTGAAGTCAGCTGGGACTGGCTCCAGTTCCCCTGCGACCCTGATGGATAAGCATTACTGATAAAAATGGTTGGATGGATGTTTGAGCAATTGAAAACTCAAATTTAAATATTTAAATTAAGAATATTCTGACATAGTAATACAATGCATAAACTTACAAACCTCTCCTCCACAGGAGTCGTACCTCTCGTTCTGTCTGTCCCTCGTAAGTACTATCTGATCCAGCAGGGCAAAACATGGAGTGATGCTCAGACATACTGCGGAGCAGAACATGCTGACCTGGCCATCATCGAAAGTGATGACAACATGGTCCAACTTCAGAATGAAGCACAGAGACAACAATTCAGTTCCAGTGCTTGGATTGGAATGTACAATGACATCAATAGCTGGTGCTGGTCCTTGGGAAATGAACCACTGAGAAGTATGAGACCATGGGCTCCAGGAGAGCCTAACAACTCAGGTGGAAAACAGTCATGTGGTGCAATATATAGAAGTGGCTGGAGTGATAAAACATGTACTGACCTATACCCCAGTATGTGCTTTGATGGTAAGGAACAACATGTTTAACATTTTGTCAGTAGAAAAGTTTGTCATTAAAACATTATAGACTGTGTTCTCTCGGGGTTCTCATTAAACTTAACTGTGCTCTTTAATAGCAAAAATTATAAATAACAAACCTTAATAGGGACAACAAACAAAAACACCTGATCTTTATGAAGTTCACTTAACAAATAGTATGCTGGGGTTCTTTATTTTTACTTTTTTGTAACCTGTTTAGCTGTCAGTTATAAAAGACAACACATTTAACCTATACTTAAGTGGTAATTGTGATTTTGTGTTTTTGTTATTTTAATTCTCACAGACAGTAAAACTGGCACTGACATGTACATTTACATCTCTAATACAATGACATGGACTGATGCTCAGGCTTACTGCAGAACGTATCATACAGATCTGGCCAGTGCTAGGGATTCAACAGAAAACTCAATTGTACAGGGACTGGTCTCTGGCAACACTTGGTTTGGTCTGTTCAGAGACACCTGGAAGTGGACAGACCAAACCAACTTCTCTACCATCAGCTGGATGCCTGGAAAACCTGATAATGCCCTGAAGAATGAAAACTGTGGTTATTTAAATAAAAGTCATGCTGTTGATGCTCTATGCTCAGACATAATGCCTTTCTTCTGTTACTCAGGTGAGTTAAAGTTTAATTCAGTCTTGTATTTAGATTAATTTAAACTGCTTTTAGAATGTCTGTTTGTGTGTTCATGTGTGTGTTTGTACATGTCTTTGCATTTCTACATCCAGTAATCACAGGACAACAACAAATCATGAGGATGAAGGTCCGGTCCAATCAGCATGTGAATGAACCTACAGTAAAGGTGGCCATCTTGGAGCAGGTAAGAGCCATCTTCCACAAGACTTCACTTATAATGTACATTCCCCTTCTCATTACTGCATCCAGAACCTGAGTCTTCATCAAGCTCTGACACATACACACTGTATTATATTCAGAATCAGACAGTTTCTGTAGAATTTTTTTACGACTTTCACAGGAGATTAGTGTCTCTATCCTGCATTATCTAGCAATAAAAGTCTTATTCTTTTCTTCAGATCAAGCAGAAACTGAAAGATCATCAGATGGCAGACAACATCACAGTGACATGGAGAGAACAACCAGATGGACAGGTGTTTCACAAGCAGAAAGAAAATAATATTACATAATA
>JAQQZX010000007.1:18097-28811 GCA_030068355.1 Notoglanidium maculatum | reverse complement strand
CCTTTGATGAAAATTACAGGCCTCTCTCATCTTTTTAAGTGGGAGAACTTGCACAATTGGTGGCTGACTAAATACTTAATCTCCAAATACTTGGACTTTACGTTACTGACGGGCAGGACTGATGTTTGCTGCCTTGCTTTCACATTAACGTTATCGTTTTTTGGTAGCCGATAGCCGCTACCTTAATGATAACGGACAGCTAATGTGGCTATCAGCTAATTGCTAATGGTTAAACAGCTAATGTTAATGTGTGTGCCAGCCAGGTTAACATTCAGGGTGTCCATCTGTCTGGTTTTAGATTGGACAGTCCAGTGTTGAAATTACATATTGATCTACTGGCGCAGCTTTGAGCCGGACCCTCATTTGTCCTCCTTTTGAGATCATCTGTATTATTTTATATTTTCTCTAATGTTATATAAAAAATAAATATAGATATTTATTATATGAATTTTGCAAAGTATCCTCCTTTTTGGGGTTGTACAGTTGGCCACCCTATATGTTAACTGTTTAATACATCAACGTTGTTGAAACAGGATCTTTACTGACCTCTCGAAATTCCTCATAAGGACCAGGGTGTTAGTCTTTAAGATTCTACGCAAAGTTTGTTGTGCTACTCAACTTTGTCACCACCACTTTGTAGCATTGTTTGCATATGGGCTTATTGACATGCTTAGCCTTTCCCTGGTCATTTGCCTTGTATGCAAAATACTTCCTAACGGCATGTTGGCTTTTTTCTTTTCTTTATTTTTGACTGAAACGGCGCACGAAGGCGCTACAGCAGCAGCAATTGCCATGTTCAGCCATCTCAGTTTTGTGAAAGTGGACTAGCATTCATGTGTTCGATTGCCAATGAGGGGAGGGGTAAATAGCCCTATTCGACAGCTGTAGTAACCTATATTATATAAAGAACCGCTCAACTAAGAAAAGACAAACAACAGTCCAGGGTAACTTTAAGACATGAAGGGCAGTCAATCAGGAAAAGTGCAAGAACTTGGAAGAGAAGACCAGAAGACCTCTTTTGTCCAGTTTGTGTGTGCGTGCGTGTGTGCCTACACAGTTTGGTCAGAAGTTTACATACCCTCATGGACATGAATGTCTTGGCAGTGTTGGGCTTTCCGTGATTTCTTTGAACTGTTCTTTTTCTGGGGAAGAATGACTGTATAACATACATCTTTAATAGAAAAACAGGAATTTGATGCATCAGATTTAATTTGTTTTGGGTTTTCGAATTCAACACAGGGCCAATAATATAAATACAGCACATCTAATATTTGGGTAAATGTCTTAGAAAGTTTCACATTAACCAAGACACTTTTGGTAGCCATTAACAAGCTTCTGGCAGAATTCTGGTTGGATATTTGACCACTCTTATTGGCAGAATTGGTAGACTTCAATTAAATGTGTGTTTCCTGGAATGGACCTGCCTTTGGTGTATGTGTGGTCATTGTCTGTTGGAACACCCAGTTATGTCAGAGTTTCTGAGGGTTTGAGTTAGGCTGAAGAATTCTGAGGTAGACCTACATCATATTTCCACCCACTTTCTTCAATGCACCAGATCCACTGGCCACAAAACAGCCGCAGGGAATAATGATACCATGATACCCCATTCTTAAGAGGTTGGTACAGTGTTCCTCTACCAGTGTTCCTTTTCTCCAGAAGCCTTTTTCTTTGTCCTTGTGGTCAGCTAAAATCTTTAGTTGAGATTGAAGGTGTTTTTCCACCTTTTTTTTTCTTGGACAGCAGACAGCTCAGTCCTTGGCAATGTAAAGCTTGCTTGACTGTTGACAGTGTTCCAGTAGCTTCCAGCTCATGGCAGGCCTGTGCCTTGATGGCTCCTGGGTTGTTCTGTCTGTCCGAATCAATCTCCTCTCAGCTGAGAGAGTGACAGTTTGGGTCTTCTTCCACCCAATAAGGATACACCATTACTAGTACTTGTCAAACAAACCCTTTTTATGTTGGACACAGAAAGGTGACCAGCTGTAGTCAGTCAAGATCAATAAGTGGAGGATAAGAGGACTTGGCAAGTGAAAAGATATTTTGGAACTTTAAGCACCACTGAATTAATAATCTACGTGGATGTATGTAAATTTTTGACCATGTTTGTATAATTTTGACTGTGTTGATTTCAGAAAACCTAAACTAAATTAATACTTCTGCACCACATTCTTGTTTTTTTTCCTATTAAGGATGTAAGTTGTGTATTCTTTTTCTTGGGAATAATGATCAGTGTAAATAAATCATTGAAAGCCTAATATTGGCATGTCATTCATGTCTATGATGAGTGTATGTAAACCTTTGAATGCTATATAAACTATGTATAATACATTTGTATCCAAATGTCTGTAAAGCTAATTTTTGACAATGTCCAAATAATTACTATATTTACGTGTTTTGCAGCCAGTCAATCAAGGTTTAGACTCAGGAGCCAATAGTAGGACAGGAACGTTCTTTTGAAATTAGAGGATTTTTATGAATACCAAATTTCTTATGTAAATGCACCTACAAAGGATTTACTGTTGATTTAATCCATTCATATCCAGCTTGATCAATGAGGTCCAATGTCGGTATATGTCATGCTTGTAACAGGAACCATGATGTTGCTATTTAAAGAACCATGGTTATGTCTGCCTCTTGCAAACACTGTACTCTCCACAGTACGAAATCAGGTTGTGTAATGACCGTTTACATTGCCTTTCTGCTTTATTCCTGGAAATGTGTTATTGTAGCACCATCACTGACACTCATGTGAACAAGAACAGGAGTGACCGTAGCTAGTGTTCTGCCACTAAATAACTAGCTTAAAGCTAGGCAAAATATTATTTGATCAACATTACAACAAGTATGAATTTTTGAAAAGACCAGCACATTAATAGGATTTTAATGTCACATTAATAGACATTAATATACATTTAAATATTTATATTAATATTAAAAGAATTAATATTAATAATTCATAATTGAACTTGACCTTCCCAGTAGCCCAAATGACCAAAGTTGTTTTTGTTTCACCACTGAAGTGTGATACTAGCGAGTCATGGTCATTTGATAAGCCAGTTTTGAAGAATTTACCATTTATATAGGAATTTATCACTTGTATAGTTTTTAGTTGCTTCCAGGTTTGTCTTTGCTCTTTGAAAAGGCTATTAGGGCAATAATTAAGGAAATTTTACCTTACCATTACCCCTTACCTTAATGTTTGTTTACAATTTAAATTTGAGGTACATGTTGAAATGATACTTTTAAACTGTGTTTTCGTATTTTAAATTCATTGTGCTGTCATCTAGCTATTCAAATTAGAGAGATTTGTTATATGTTCAGTTTGTAATTCATATTTTGTAATTTTACTATTTTGGGACTTGATTATACATACTAGCAATGAGACCAGACACAAATCACACCTACCAGAATTAGCTTACTGTTGATTCCTGCAACTTATCTATATATCACAATCCACTGCAGACGAGTATTTCTGTATTGATGTAAGGGAAGTTTAAATGGTTTAACTGTGTATAAAAAGGTAATGTGAACCCCCCCCCCCCCCTTTTTATTTTTTTGGTAAAAAAAATTGTATTTTGCATTTCTACATCAGTTGAAAGGCTGTATAACAATATCTGGGTTGGGTTGTGTGCTGTCACCTTTTAATTTTAATTTCATTTAAGTCTATTTCCCTTTTCCATTTTCCTTCATGTTTTGGCAGTTGTGTGATATTTTATTTTCATATCAGTAATAAAAGTATAAAGACTGATTTTTGTCATGTTTAAAAGGTACAGTGGATTTGAATGTCTGTGAACTCTTTAGAATTGTCTATATTTCTGGATAAATATGATCTAAAACACCCAGGTCCTTAAACTAGATTAAAATAACCCAATTAAAAAAATATTATACTTGGTCATTTATTTATTAAGAAAAATGATCCGGTTTTACATATCTGTGAGTGGCAAAAGTATGTGAACCTTTTCATTCAGTATCTGGTATGTCCCCTTGTGCAGCAGTAACTACAACTAAACATTTCTGGCAGCTGTTGATCAGTCCGGTCACATGTACTGCATTCTTCAGGTCCTTCAACAACTTTTTTTTTGGATTAAGGTTAGGACTTTGACTTGGCCATTGCATAATATTAATTTTATTCTTCTTTAACCATTCTTTGGTAAAAACAAATTGTGTGCTAAGGGTTGTTGTCTTGCAGCACTTTTCTCTTGAGATTCAGTTCATGGACATGTATCCTGAAATTGTCCTTTAGAATTCGCTGGTATAATTCAGCATTCATTGTTACATCAATGATGACGAGCTGTCCTGGCCCAGATGCAGCAAAACAGGCCCAAGCCATGATACTACCACCTCTATGTTTCACAGACAGGATAAGGATCTTGTGCTGAAATGCAGTGTTTTCTCTCATAATGCTTCTCATTTAAATCAAATAGGTCTCATCTGTCCACAAAACATTTTTCCTGTAGCCTTTTGGCTTTTGATCATGTAGACAGACAGCAGTGTTCTTTTTGGAGAGCATTGGCTTTCTCCTTGCAGCCATGCACACCATTTGTTGTTCAGTGTTCTCCTGATGGTGGTCTCATGAACATTAACACTGGCCAATGTGAGAGAGGGGTCTTAGTTGCTTAGATGTTACGTGGGCTTTCTTTGTGACATTGTGGACTATTACTTGCCGTGCTCTTGGAGTAATCTTTGGTGGACGACTCCTGGAGAGGGTAGCAATGATCTTGAATTTACTCCTTTTGTGTGCAGACTGTCTTCTTGTGGATTGGTGGAGTACAAACTCTTGAGAGTTTTGTAACCTTATCCAGCCTGATGAGCATCAACAGTTCTTGTTCTGAGGTCCTCAGAAATCTCCTTTGTTCGTCCCGTGGTACACTTCCACAAACGTGTTAAGATCAGATTTTGATAGATTCCTGTTCTTTAAATAAAATAGGGTGCCAACTCACATTTGATTATCACCTCTCTCTAATTCACCTCTCTCTCTCGTCTTCAAATGAACTGCTAATCCTAGAGGTTCTCCTACTCTTGCCACTCATATTGGGTTACGTATTGGAGTAATATAATAGTAAATAAATGACCAAGTGTAATGTTTTCTCATAATTAGGTTATCTTTATCTACTTTTGAGACTTGATGTTTTAGGTTATATTTATTCCGAAAAAAAATAGAAAATTTTAAAGGATTCGATAAACTATCAAACACCAAAGTAAGCTCAACTGCTTAGAAATCCAGACTTTACTGCAGTAAATGACAATTCATTACATCATTAATCATTTGTGCTGTTGAAACATGACACAAGACACATCCACTAACATATGCTAGGGTTCATGTCATGTGGCTGTTTTTTTTTTTGTCTGTTTAATGTTCTATCAATATGCAACAGTTTTTGCCCAAAGTCTCTGATTGTCTGATGTTTGCCCAAGTTACCATGTATATGCAGGTTGGGGAAATTATTAGAACAATATCACTACACATTAACCACCCCCTCTGCCTATCTGCAGCAAAAATGTGAGCCTGTTTCAAAGAGAAATTCAGATTACATGAATGGACTAAAATGCATTAGGATTTATCTCATAGCCTTAATTTGTTTGATTGACTGATATTGCTCATTAGACTAGTAAGAGAAATGTAGTTTGTCTTTGCAGGGGGATTAAAGTATTTCAGGAGGTGCTGTACATTGATCCCAGTTTCCCTCGAGCCAAGGAGATTCACCTGCGCCTTGGGCTAATGTTTAAGGTGAACACAGACTATGAGTCAAGCTTAAAGGTAGGAGCCATTAACCTTATGTTTTCTTGATCTATTTAAAGGGTATTGCTGTTCTTTTGTCCTTTACTTGATTTATAACCTGGTGTCATCATCTGGTTACTGGTTAAAGTACTGTTTTTGGCCTCCATCTTTAATCATCAATCTGTTTTTTTGTTTCATTTGGATGATATGTAGGAAAGCTATAAAAATTAGTTTTGTGTTGTGGGAAGTGGTGGGATTTTTTTTTTTTTTTTTTAAACTTTTACATGATGAGGAATGGGACGAATAGCCATGTTCATTAAGGGGGCTTAAGGGCTCATCATTGTGGGGGTTTTTTTTTTTTTAAACGGACAGATTTTAACAAATATTTTCATGGTGTTTACATCCAAATTTTTTTTTTTTTTTTTTTAAGGAACCAAAACTAATTGGACAGTTGGCTGCTCAACTGTTCCATGGCCAGGTAGTTCTTGGAGCCCAGTTGTTCTCATTCTTCTGCTTCTGCTGCTGCTTTATTAAAATATTTAGGCAGCCAAGCAAGTATTTGTAACACTGTTTGAATTGTTAGGATTTTCCTTCTTTCTATTATCAGTGGCCACCTTCAGCCAATCAAATTTTAGCAGGCATTTTACACAACTAGCATTAAGCTATCACCACAAAACTTAAGTGTGTTCATCTGAGGTCTCCTTATTGTGCTGTATATCTTTGCAAGAACTGGCCATTGGCAGCACTGTTTGCAAGGTGTTCTTGGTCCTTGCAGATCACCAGTTGTGAAAGGTTTTGGAGCCATATTGATTTTTGTTTGGGTCCTCCTTCTTCTGATTATTACTATTGTCTCTTGCTAAAGTGAATTGTGCAGCTTAAACCATAAATTGCCACAGTCACTGGGGTTGCACAAGTCAAGTCAGTCCTAGCACCAGTCCCAAGCCCGGATAAATTGGGGAGGGTTGCAAAAGGAAGGGCATCCGGCTTAAAACCTGTGCCAAATATAACATGCAGACAATAATCTGCGGTGGTGACCCTTAACGGGAACCTTCAAGCCTTCAGGACTTCCCTCAAGCTGTGGGGCAAAAGTCAAAGCTGGTGTCTTTTGTCAAACCACAAAAAAAAGAAGGTCCTCAGTTGCAAGGAATTCCCCAAGAAACTTACCAGGAAGAAGAAAGAGGCTTGTAGCAGCTTTGCCACAAATGGTTCTGGGCTTCCTGACTAATCAATAAGCCAAAAACTCTGTAGAACTGCTTGAAATTCTGAGAGACATGATGCAGCCAACTGTGGTGTAGCGCTTCACCAGAGTCCAAATCCTTGATGCTCATCTCGATAAACTCAAGGAGAACATTGAAGGAAGGAGCAAGGTCAGCGCTACCACCAGGATATGCTGGACTTTGAATGCCACCATCAAGGACAGTATAACATAATGGGTACTACACTTGTGGGCTGCTTCGTGAAACTGCTTTACAAAATAATTGTAAATCTCAAAAAACTGCTAGCCTCTACATCTTTTGTGGTCATTTTTGTATAACTTTAGTATAAATACATGTTCAATTTTATTCACTTGGTGTTTTTCCAGACTTTATGTACTAAAAGACACAGTCTATTGTTTTCTCAATGCAAATAGGTTTATTCCAAAATACCAATACACTGACTACAAATCCAAAGTTTGAGGGGATTAATAGCCATTTTTTATACTTTTAAGGTATAAGCAATTATAAAATAATGTTTACTATTGAAGAACAAACATTGTTATATAGTATAATGAAAAAAGTGGAATGATCAAATTGTGCCTTTACATTTTGGGCCATATCTTGAGAAATATAAGGCAAACATTAACAATTCTTCTTCCGTTTTATTGTTTGGCTTTAGATTAATTTAGCTTACTAATTAGCCTACTAATTTCTGTCTAATTTGCATAATATGCAAGATATTTTTTTCTCCTAGGATTTTTGTTCTGTTATTTTGGTGTCAAACCACTCGGGGGAGTCTCCACTTAAAAGGGTGTTAAAATTATGGCTGCCCCATGCCAAGTTCATGTGAGGCAGAGTTAATTTACTGAGATGGTTGTAACTTATGACTGCTTTTGTAAAGTTGTATGTGACTTGACACTGCACAGGACAAGATTCTGAGGTTGTATGCAAAGTTTGGGGTATGGTCATACACAAGGGATGGGGCTAAGATCAGATAACTTTCTCAAGAACCATCTAAGTGGCAGTGGTAGCTCAGTGGTAGCTTAAGATGTTGGACTAGTGATCTTAAGGTCGTCAGTTCAAATCCCAGCACTGATAAGCCTTGAGCAAGGCCCTTAACCCTCAACTGCTCAGTTGTATAAATGAGAAATATGTAAGTCACTCTGGATAAGGGTGTCTGCCATGTGACATAAATGTAAATGTAATTGAGAGAGGACTTCGTCAGCTGCATCTGTGTGCTAAACTTTAAGTGAACTTTTGATGATGAGATTATTACTTAAAAAAAAAAAAAAAAAGGTCTTTTACTGTAACTGAATTGTTAAATTAAAAAAAAATCAGACTGCTTATATTGAAAATCTGCTGAAGTGGTCTAGGTGGCAGGAACAAAATCTTTATTGCTTGCAGGGAAAGATATAAGTACAAGAATGCATTCATTCAGATGAAGGCCTGTACCAAAAAGCGCAATACAAACACCAAGCACGAACTGGACTTACTGTGGTTGGGTACTTTCTTTATACATGTTTCAGGCCCTACCTGTTCCCCTAAGTGCTGTTCTCAGCAGTTTCTTGTCGAGTGGTTTTTATTGTCATTTCAACCGTATACAGATGATACAGCACATGGTAAGATGAGACAGCATTTCTCCAGGACCATGTTGCTACATAACACAGAATTACAAAAAAGTACACATGTGCAACAAAAGATTACATAGGACTACATAAAGTGCATGCATGCAAACATTGCAAGACAGTGTAGACATCACAAAACAGTGCAATAAAGGACATAGACAGTGGGACCTAGAACAGTGCAGCACTAACAAATACACAGTCCTAGTGATAGTAAGGCGCAGTAACATACGGAGTTGCGCAAGTCATATAAATGTCAAACAGTGACATGTGTGCTGAAATTGCAGAGGTAGTTCTGCATTTGTGTGTGTGTCTCAGTTCAGTCCCTGACTATTAAGCAGTCTGATGGCTTGTGGGGACAAACTGGTGCATAATCTGGCAGTGAGGGCCTGAATGATTTGGGACCTCTTGCCAAATGGCAGGAAGTTAAAGAGTTTGTGTGAGGGGTATGTGGGTTCATCCACAGTGCTGGTGGCTTTGTGGATGCAGCGGGTGGTAAATGTCTGATGGAGGGAAGAAAGACTCCGATCTCAGCTCTTCTCATTATCCTCTGTAGTTACTTGTGATCTGATATGGTACAGTTTTTATTACCAGATAATGATGCAGCTGCTCAGAATGCTCTCGATAGTCCATCTGTAGAAAGTGGTGAGATGGGTGGTGGGAGATGGGATTTCGTAAGGATTCACAGAAAGTAGAAATGATGCTGGGCTTTCTTGGCTATGGAGCTGGTGTTAAGGGACCAGGACAGGTTCTCTGCCAGATGAACACCAAGGAATTTGGTGCGCTCGACGATGTCCACAGAAGATCCTTCAATATGGAGAGTGGTCACTCTGTTCTTCTGAAGTCATCTCTTCTGTTTTGTCCATGTTCAGAGAAGGGTTGTTGACTTGCACCAGTTCATTAGATGCTGCACCTCCTGTCTGTATGCTGACTCCTCATTCTTGTTGCTGAGACCCACCACGGTCATGTCCTCTGCAAACTTGATGTGATTAGAGCTGTGCATTGCTGTATAGTCATGAGTGAGAGTGAACAGTAGTGGACTGAGCACACAGCCCAGGTCTCAGTGTGATGGTGCTGGAGATACTGTTCCCAATCCAGACTTGACTGACCTCTCTCAGTCAGGAAGTCCAGAATCCAGTTGCAAAGGGAGGTGTTCAGGCCCAGAAGGCTCAGGTTTCCAATCAGGTGATGAGAAATTATTGTTTTGAATGAAGAACTGAAATCTATGAACAGCATGCGTTACAAAATGTAACGTGTCCTTATTTTCCAGGGGTGTGGAGGCCAGATGTAGGCTAGTGGAAATGGCATCACTTGTGGACTGGTTTGGATGATGGGTGAACTGCAGGGGGCCAGTAAGGGGATAGCAGGGTCTGGTTATGCCTCATGAAGAGCTTCTCAAAGCACTTTATGATGATAGAGTGTGAGTGCAACGGGACGATAGTCGTTGAGGCAGGACACTGAGGACTTCTTTGGCACAGGTATGGAACTGCCTTTGAAGCACGTTGGAACGGTGGTGCTCAGGGAGATGTTGAAGATGTGAGCACTCCTAGGGATGTTCTCTGGTCCAGCAGCCTTCATGGTTTAACTTTGAGAAGAGTTTTCTTCACATCAGCTGTTAGACGCAGCACCTGGTCATTGTGAGGAGGGGTGGTCTTCCTCGCCATTACATTGTTCTGTGTCAAACTGTGTGTAGAAGTTCATCGCATCTGGTAGGGAGGCAACACCATCACAGGCAGGTGTTGTCGTCCTGTAGTCGGTGATGGCCTGGATACCCCGCCACATGCGCCACGTGTCGCCGCTGTCCTGGAAGTGGCTGTGATCTCTCTCGTGCTTTGCTGCTCCGATGGCCCGAAACAGTTTGGCCCTCGCAGTTCTTAGAGCCGCCTTGTCATCTGCTCTGAAGGCGGAGTCTCTGGTCCACAGCCACTCGTGCACCTATGGGGTCATCCACAGCTTCTGGTTGGAGCGTGTAGTGATGGCCTTGGAGACAGTTATCTCATTTACAGTGCATCCGGAAATTATTCACAGTGCATCACTTTTTCCACATTTTATGTTATTATATATTTGTATACATATATATATATGTTATTGTATATATGTTATCTTATTCCAAAATGGATTAAATTCATTTTTTTCCTCAGAATTCTACACACAACACCCCATAATGACAACGTGAAAAA